>JBBPFP010957097.1:0-14590 GCA_037974795.1 Kaempferia galanga | reverse complement strand
GGAGACCAAGTTGTCATTAGCATCCATCTTTTATTTAATGTTCTAAAAATCGGCCTAGGCGGCTGCCTAGGTGCCAACTAGCCGCACTAAAAATATACTAGTTGGTCAGCCTAGGCGCCCTTGACGCCTAATCGGGATTAAGCTGCCCTAGACGTTGATTAATCTGTCGAATCGTCTAGGAAATTATTATTATTATTATTTTTAGTTTGGACTTTTAAATTTGAAGCTCATTTTAAAAATATATAAATGTGGCTTTGAGTTTATGTCCTATGATAATATTGAGCTTGTATCCAAAGAAAAATAAGTTGAAAATTATGGAGAAGAATATGTAGAATAAATTTATGATATTTTATTAGTTATTTAATTTTGAACTCTTTTAAAATTTGATGTTATTGTATTGAAATTATACATTAATACCGTAGAATTCTCCTAGCGGGGCCTAGTAGGCGGTCTAAGCGTTGGTCTGACACCCGACTAATGCCTAGCGAATTTTAAAACCTCGTATCTGACCTAGTTAGTCACTTGTACTACTTAGAACAACAGCAACATGCAGACACATATCCTCTAGGGAAAAAAAATTCCTCACCCCCTAGCCAACTTGACAATCAGCTATAAGATAACACGGGGATAGACTATAAAGAATACTTGGAGTGAGCACAATCACATTTTGCTAGAACCACAGTAACATGATGTTGTAATTTTATCTCGCAATAATTAAGGTGGAAAAAGATAGATCTTAATGATATCGATATACAAGAGAGAGAGAAAGAAACAAATCTCGTGAAGTAGTTTTTCTCCTCATGTGGTTGTTGGTTTGCTTCACGCTTGAGATATCAAGCTTCACATCATTTCATAAACATTTTTAATTAAGTGGTATAATAATTATTGGTCGAACAATAAGAATATGTAGAAAAATATGTTGAAGCTTTGCTTGTTAAAGCTATGGAGGATGTCATTTTCTGCACTCACTTCTGCGCTTGCAAGCCACTTATTATTTGGCCATTAATGTACACAGCTATATAGACAAGGATCATCTTGTTGGCTTACTAATTTAATTAATTTATTTTATATTGTTTTATGATTGAGTCTTAACCTTAACAAATTAATGAGTACATTTTCTCACTGATGGGTCATCCAATGAAAAAAAGTCTGTGAGGCAACACAGATCGATCACCCCTAAAATTAATCAGTGTAAATTAGATATTTGGTACCAATAAAAAAAAATCTAAAAGCCTACTAAATAAATATAAGTTATAACTTAGCACACTTAGAGGTTGACCTTAATTTAAAATTTGAACTCAGATCTTTTTATTTTAGCTCCTTTGTGTACTTCACCACTTAGTTATATTTATGTACTTTTAATCTTGACTTATAAGTTCCTAACTACTTTTAATTATGAGATTGAATGAGTGCAAATCATAAAATATTCTTGAGGGCTACACATGATAATCACATTTTAAAATAAAATAGTTTCATGTTTGAGCTTAATTAATTTCCACCTTGTGTTTTTTAAAAAAATTAAAGAAGGATGGGGAGGAAAACATGGTGGGACATGGTGATTAATTATAAATTGGGAGGTAAAGAGACATGTGAATCTGATCCCTTCAAATGCCGGCATCAGTTGCCGTCAACCAACTACTTTGATGCTAAGAAACTCAAGCACACCTCCCTTCTAAGAAAATGACACAATAATTCATCAACTTATTTATGATCATACGGTGAACCACTTTTTTTGAAAATGTTTGAAAAGAAATTTATTATTTCAGTTTTATATATATAGTTGTTTCCTTCAAAGCTTCTACAACTAGAGATTTTTCCAAGTAAATTGTTGCTTGCACACAATTGATATTACTTTAATTTAAGTTAAAATATAGGATATGGTGTACCAAACCTAAGCGAGTTTGTCATTAGCAAAGGAAGGTCAAATGATTGGGTAAGATATTTAAGCAATATAGTTAGGTGAATGGGCCCATTTGCTTCTGAATCCTATTTAAATTTAATGGTTTGATTAATTTTATGTTTCTTAAACTAAGCTCTAAGGTCAATATTATTGAAAGCATTTAAATCTTATACCATATTAGGCAGTGCAAACATTTATTCCATCAAGAATTTTTCAAAAATTGTTTTACATCACTAACACATATCAACCATGCATCAATATCCAAAGATTTTCATAATATTCTAGACTTACTTTGGAGTGAGTTACTATTTAAGGCTTACTCATTTGTTTTCCCTCTTTTTGTGGAGAAAAAAAATTGATGTAAATATGAAATCAAGATCATGTAAACCACCTTGATAAGACATCGTTATTTGTATGAATGACCAGAAATTTAAATAGGTTTTCAAAGTAAGCTTACAATAGTTTAAATCGGAATTACTTCTGTTGGTGTATCCTCCACTCCAAATCCTGCTCGGCTTGATCGATAATCTTAAGTTCTTCTAAATATGCAGTCAGTTTCTTCATCTGTTCCTCTTGGATGCTCAGAGGAGCTTTTTCCTTGTAGCCTGAGCTATTCATTTCCTGCGACAAAAGATCATGCTTCCTGCCAGAACCATTGGGAATGGGAGAAGCAAAGAGGAGCAAGTTACTTAAACTGAAAGCAAGAACTATGAAGATAAATAAGATAGAACAGATGAAAAATGGAAATGGTGGGAAATACTTTTGTGTATCTTCCCTTCTTTTTCTCAACTTCTCACGTTCGGCTTCTGGATCAAGTGTTCCTTGGAGTTGGAGGTAGACAGAGAGATTTTCATCGACAACATCAACTGCACATCCAGGTGGAGCCATGTCATTCTCAGTTACGACCTGAAAAATGTAGACGACCATTTATTTAGTATCAAATAAGGATATTTACAGTGTCCAACAAGTTTTATACAGACAACATATTAACCTGCAAAGAAGAGACAGCAGCAAGCGTTACAATCTCAAATTCATAGGATCTCATGATGTTGGCAATATGAGATCCACGACAAAGTGCAAAAGCTGGACATCTGCAAATGAGGATACAAATATAAATGAATTAAGTTTCCAACCATTAGCAAATGAACTTAATCATGGATATTCAGTAAGATATTTGTCAGCTAGCAAATGAACTGTAATTCAGACGTCATAATATAGTTGTTGCCTAAAGGTACTGGAGAGCTAATACAGCTTTGATAGAAAGCTTTTTTTAAAAACCTTTCATTCTTGTCACTTTGTGGTCGCAAGGATCTAAGCTTCCTCACAGCGCCATTGACTATATCCATATCATTCTCAATTTTCTCATTTGACCAAGCCTACAGGAAGATGTCAAAATTAATGTTTTAAAACTTAGCAACAAAATCAAAAGGACAGAACATTGCTTACTTCTATGACTGAAGGGTATTCTGATATCATAATTGATTCTTTCCTGGAACTTCCTTCTTCTAAAGGAAGACGCTGCCATAATTCTTCAGTAACAAATGGCATGAAGGGGTGTAGCAAACGCAAACCAGTGTCAAGACAAATCCATAAAGTATGCCTAGAGGCTTCTTTAGCAGACTCAAACTTTGAATCGGTAAAGAAAGGTTTGATAGCTTCAATGAATACATCACAGAGCTGGAATTGCCACCATGAGTATACGGCTGTAGTTGCATCTGAGAACTTGTATGATTCAAAGGAAGTTATAGTTCTGGCCACAGCATTGTTTAAGACAGAAAGTATCCACTGGCAAACAGGTGGCATGGATTTCACATCAAGCTTTTGGGGAGGAACATAATCATCTCCAAGTTTCATCATGGCAAAACGAATAGCATTCCACAACTTATTACACCATTGACGATAACCAATCACTCTCAAGACATCCAGGTTGATCTTGTCCGACTATACAGGAAACACATGTTAATTCAACAAGTTAAGCTCAAAATTGGGAGTTAGATTTGTGCAAGGGATAACCTGGGCTGTATATGAAACAAGAGCAAAGCGGAGGGCATCAGCACCACATTCAGGAATACCATTTTGAAAATCTTTGGCCTGATCCATCTTAGCGTTTTCCAGTTCACTTTGGTCTAAATTACTAGCTTCCAACCGCTTGTGCAAGCCTTCTAGTGAGATTCCATTTATCACTTCTAGTGGATCAATAACATTACCTTTCGACTTTGACATTTTCTGGCCATGTGCATCCCGTATCATAGGGTGCAAATATACCTGTAGATAATTAAGAAGAATGGAGTACTCAAGTATATCTCAGAGTTAATGAACAATGCAATAACTTACTAACATACAACACAATATCCAGTATGGAAAATGGTGGCCATTAAAAGCAAACTAAGT
Organism: Kaempferia galanga; assembly: GCA_037974795.1. Lineage (NCBI taxonomy): Eukaryota > Viridiplantae > Streptophyta > Magnoliopsida > Zingiberales > Zingiberaceae > Kaempferia > Kaempferia galanga. Next base: position 10,299 of record JBBPFP010957097.1, on the reverse strand, counting down.
TGTTCTTGACAAGAAATATTTTACTGCAAACATATAACATATATGGTGAACATCTACAGAACAGAGTATTTATACGACGGGCCAATGTATATCAGTATATATTGGATAAGTATGCTGCTTCAGAGCTAATGAATAAGAAAAGTGGAGGAGACAATTAGAAGCACACATATAGTATCTTGGCAAACCACAAGAGAACGCAACAGGTTACTGCCAACAGATTATAACAAATACTTTTATAATTCAACATGTTAAAGAAATACAATCGCATCAAATACAAAGTTAGTTGTTGAAACATCACAGACATGGTGAGGTTGAAGCTTGAAGATGATTCCTTTGGTGACAAGTTATCATCTTGCCTGCTGATTGATTGCAAATCTGACTCAGCTGCCTTAACAGATTAAAAAGAGCATTGTATTTTAGGACCTCTTCTTTGTTACACGGCAAATGCCTTTGCAGAATTGACCAATTAGACTTTTCTTAGAAAGAGTTCAATACTTCAGGTAGCAGTACTAGTATAGGCAGCAAAGAAGCACCAGTAACATACTTACTGTGAGTGTAAAAAGGATTCAAAAAAGAAGAAAAGGATGTTACACCAAAGTGCATTCACATTTGTTATTTTTCCTCCTCTTTCTTACCCTTCTTCTTATATCTATTTAATGTTGTGCCCGGTAAATAGATAGCAAAACCCATTTGAACCAATTTGATTTCCATCATGAACTCGATAGTGTCTGATTTGGTCAAACTAGATAATGAAATATGTCTCATCCAATTTGAACCCACACCCCATTTTGAATAATCAGCGTCTTGATTGATTATAGAACCAGTAATATTCACACACTATAGACCAATTTGATTTCCACTAAAAACTAGGCAGTGTATTTGGTTTAGTTGAACTATCATAATTTTGGTGTGAGTTCCAGTTAAACCTGTAAACCAATTTGATTTTTGATAGGACCAATAATATTCGACACTATATGCTAATTCCAACAACTCTTGATTGTCGAAACCCCAAGTTTTATGAGCTAGTTCTTAAATGTTTTCATGGAAGTCACATACATATGCGTCATTTTGAAGTCCTCAAATTTAAACCATATTAAGTGTTTCCAGTATTTCAAGTTTCTACACAATCCCACATTAATGTTAAATTTATTACCTTTCTGAAGGGCACATCGCCTCCTAGTTGCATCCCCAGCATAACCATCCGTGCAACCCAGAAAAATAGGATATCATGTCCGGTTTCAAGCAATGAAGTCGGATAAAATGCCTTAAAATCAGGAGTAACATCTGGCCAGCCAAGCACAGATAACGGAAAAAGACCAGAAGAAAACCATGTATCTAGCACATCTGGATCTTGAACAAACTCAAATTTCTTCCCTGAGAACAGATTGTTTGCCTCTAAAAGTGCCTCCTGCTCATTTCTTCCAACCACCCAATGGTCATTGTAAGAACCAACATCTTTAAGCTGATCATCTTCTAGTATCACATACCAGGCAGGAATGCGGTGGCCCCACCAAAGCTGCCTCGAAATGCACCAATCACGTATATTCTCTAACCATCTATATTTAAAAGTTAAAAATACACAGGATAAATATAAACAATAAATTATATGTATGCAGAACATGGCACAAAACTAAAAAATATATACAAAAATCTTACTGTTAAATTTTTAGGAGTTTGAATTACCTTTTCCATTCTTGCTCATACTGATGTGGAATAATCTCTATCTTCTTATTGTTATCACTCAAGACTGCATCTAGAGCTAGTTTTCCCATGCTTTTGCAATCAACAAACCACTGAGGCTTTATCATGGGTTCTACCACATCATTACTCCTTGAACAAATGCCAAGTTTCATTTCATTTTTCTGAGCTCCTCTGTATAATCCCTGATTGAAGATTATATTTGATAGCATTGGTAAACAATAAAATTTGAGAACAAACCAAAATTTTAATGGATGGATGCAAAAGAAAATTCGATAACACCTTTGACTTTAATGCCTCTATAACAGCTACACGAGCTGCAAACCGTGGCATCCCTTCAAAATCAGCACCACCATTGCTATTAATCTTCCCTTCATCAGTAAAAATGTTGATAAAAGCAAGATTATGGCGTTTTCCAACTTCAAAATCATTAGGATCATGTGCTGGAGTAATCTGTAATATAATATAAGAAAGAAAAGTATTTAACACAGTGAAAGGCAGATTTAGTGACCATCATAGAAGTGATACAGTGGTACAATAAGCTTACTTTGACAGCCCCTGTTCCAAATTCAGGATCAACTAAGATATCATCACATATTATCGGTAGCTTCCTTCCATTGAATGGATGGACAGCACTTTTTCCATGCAGATGAGAATAGCGCTTATCCTTAGAATGAACAGCAATTGCAGTATCACCAAGCATCGTCTCCACCCTCGTTGTGGCTACTACAATATCACCCATGCCTCCCTCAAGTGGATAAGCAAAAGAAGTCAAAACACCAAACTGAACCTCGTGCTCATACCCAGGGACCTTTCTGAAAGTCTCTTCTTTGATTTCCTCATGATCAACCTAAAAATGGTAGACAAACAGAACTAGGAATGTCTGAGGTCTCAAACACAATAGATTATTTAAAATTGTTTTCAATATTAATTTATCCATACCTCAATGTCAGATATTGCCGTTCGCAGTGAGCAATCCCAATTGACAAGACGATGATCTCTGCGAATAGGACCAGGCATCAATGTGACAGTTACCCAAAGAAAACTCAGGATTAATAAGATTGAACAATAACATTGCCAGAAAGCATCACTATTTTGCTGTCATGAGAGGGGAGTTTTAGTGTATCGGCAAATTTTGAAATTAAAAGAACAAGATTAATCAAGGTAGCTAACCTATAAATTAAACCTTCTTTATAAAGTTTGACAAATGCTTCAGTAACTGCCTTTGATCGCGCATCATCCATGGTAAAGCACTGTCATAAGAAATAAGGGACGGGAAGTTTATTTTCTAAAGCCAGAGAGTAAGCTTGTCCTTTTAGTTTCTTCAAAAACCGACCTCACGAGACCAGTCAAGTGAAGCTCCCAACCGACGCTCTTGGTTTAATATGGTACCTCCATATTCATTTTTCCATTTCCAAACCTACCAAACAAAAACAGAAAACATAGCATATCAGCTGACCTACCTCTATGTGAATATCAATCCAGAGCAATGAGAATTCCAATCAGTACCACAAAAAGTCACAAGCTGAAGAGAAATCAGTTTGTTTTTCTTAAGAGGATGTAATAGAGTTTCAAGGTGTAGAAGGTTAAGGCCAAAAGAAAATTAATGTTAAGGAAGAACTCACCTCAGACACAAATCTTTCACGTCCAATATCATGCCTAGTTAACTTGCATTCGCGCATCAGCTTCTTCTCTACAACCACCTGGTAAAAAGTAGCATCAGTCTATATATATATATAAAAGTGATGAATCAATAATGGTAATTTATATAAGAAAGAGAGGATTACCTAGGGGAACAATCCTAATAATTTTCCGATTGCATGGTATCAAAGTGATATCCATCCAATCACCAATCCCAATCCAATCATGAACTCAAAAGTTATTCTACCTCATTTTATATTTGCTTCACAGTCCATTCCAGAGACTGTTTTAGAGGCTTTGTCTCATCTAGGATGGCAACGAACAATGGGAGATGACACCCTTAAAGTCTAATAAAGCTTAACGGCCGGTTCTTTTGGCAAACCCACAATTGGTTGCAAACAGACAATCCACTAGGAGGAAGACCTTCCTTGATGAGGCATTAAGGATTGGCTGAAAGTTCAACCAGCAGCTTATAGAAACACTTGAATGTTTCTATATTCTAGTTAATATAAGTGTTCCTTGCAGAGGCATTGAGGATTGACTGATTGTTCTCTATCTATGGTTGTCCTTATCATCATTGTTGGATCTTCATACAGAGTTGAGCTTTCTAAATCTAGCTCTCAGTTTGTAATAGTTGAGTTTAGTTTGTTGATAGAGACTTTAATTACAACTTGAACCAGAAGAATGTCACAACTCACAACTATGTCAAAAATAGTAAGAGTGCACAAATATTGCAGGATTGTATTCTATGTAAGAATTTCTTGGGATATAGCTTGAGGCTAAATCATCAAGTGGTTGGTTTGCATGAATTCAAAGAGATTGGATGGCAAACTCGGCACTTTGCAAATAAATCAAGTAACAAATCATTCTATTTCAATTCCATGAAACAAGTTCCTCGCTAATCATTCTTGATGTTTCATAGATAGGAAGTCTAACAACTTAAAATGATGAAAGAAAAACAGACTTAGAATAGTGAACTATATGGAAAGAACTACTACCTGGGTCGCTATGCCTGCATGGTCCATTCCAGGCACCCATAGAACATTATAGCCTGACATTCTCCTCCAACGGATAATTGTATCCTTAGATTGTGCAAGAAGTCATAAAAATAGAGAAATAGAGAAATACAGGAATAGGTAAAGTAAAATGAGATAGAAGAAAGATGAGACCACAGAAGGACTAAGATGTGCTCACCTGTATTGCAGCAGTAAGACCATGACCTATGTGAAGAGCACCTGTCACATTTGGAGGTGGGAGTACCTGCCAAAAAAAAACTATATGTATGATCACAAAAGTAGCTTAGTTACATTTAAAATATATGGATTCGATGAGAAGGATTCGATAAAAAAATCAGGTGGTGTTATATTGTAAAATAAAAGTTGATTTCATTTCCCCCTTATGAATTCAAAAAGAAATTAAAAAGAATTACAGAAAAGGAATGACTTTTTTTTCAGGATTGAAAGATCATTCCAAGTTAGGGTATCAGTACCTAACAGAAATGACAAGTCTTGGTGTTGCATCAACGTGCAAGATACGTGTGAATGGCCTTGAATAGGAGGAACAAATTGAGACGATGAAAAAAGTAAATACTCAAGAAGTAGTATAAAAGGAGGAGGAAACAAATGGTGACTTACCTGGAGGAATTGGAAGAAGTCCTAATTGTGCTCAAGAAAAGAATGGCTGAAATGAAGATAAAACGGCTTGGGATGGAGAAGCGGCAACTGCATTCTAAGATGGAAAAGAAGTGTTCCAAGATGGAGAAGAAGCGACTCGAGAAGCATGGTATCTAATATCAATGTCGTTTGGCATCTCAGATCTTCAGTGGAACGGTTCATGTGGTACTTTAGTCCATGTTTTTTCTGTCAATGTAGTGTTGAAATAGATGCATTTCAGCCACACTTTTCCCCCATGGTATTTTTTTCCTTTACCTCTATTCCAATCACATGTTTCCTTTGTCCATGTATTCTATATTTTGCATCTAAACAGGATATATGAGCCTTTTCTATCATAAAGACAAGTAACCAACCTTAAGTTCTTAAAAATGTTTACAACATCACTACTAAAAGATTTATACACTCTAAAAAGTTCTTATATTGGGCCAGTTTCAAGCATTCATTTTCCTATAAAGATTCGAAATTACTCCATTTGTGCAATTAATAGTGTTTCAACCAATCAAACATAATTGCAAAAGAAAAACCAGAAAGAAGATAAGATCACAGGAAATTTTTTAACCATAGAGAATAAGAGAGAAACACATTAGATAGTATGCAGCACATACAATTACAAAAGGAGGTTTTGAGCTGCTTGCATCAGCCACAAAGAAGTTTGATGCTTCCCACCATGAATACCATCTAAGTAGAAAGAAAAGAGAAAATATGGTCAGAATCTTCATAAAATTGTATGCTTATTTAAAATCTAAGGGAGAATTGCATTTACGATTTCTCAACAGCATTAGGATTGTATTGCTTAGCCATTAGACGAGAAAGTTTCTTTTTCTGTCCATCTGGGGTTGCAGGGTCAATAAAATCCTCCGGATTCTCTTCTTCAACGTCTTTTTTCCTCTGTTTTCTCTCACTTTTCTTGGAGCCATCAGATGACCTCTGTGCCTATCCAGCAACATATTATAACAAAGTAAATGTCTAAATTTCAAACAATGACACAATCTTTGTTATGATGACATTTTTAAAACAATGAATTCATCAGATCATTTCTACTTTATATCCAATATATCATTACCTGGAGTTTTGCAGCTTCTGCCTTTTGTGCAGCCTTGAGTTTTTTTTCTTCTTTCAGTTTAGCCTGTTAAGGTGAAATAAGCAAGTCTATTGCAGCAGATAAACAAATACTAAATTCAAAAAAAGAGCCAAAATAAAGAGCATTTGAACATTTGATTATTAAGTTTTGATCAAAGCGCACATGCTAGAAAAGAGAGGAACAAGAAAAAGACAGAAAAAAATGAGCAACTTTCACATTCCCTATTTGTTGGAGAATCTTCTCCTATTTTGTTGCCATTGAGGCCAAAAACAAGTGTCATATTTGTCCAAGGACCTCAGATGTTGAACGTTAAGTTCCACTTAGAACAACTTAAGTAGCCCGTGTGCACTGTTCTTAAAAGATTGCAGCATCGCAGCATCATAAAGCTGACAGCCGATTAGTCATTTAACCTATTAAAGAAAAATCCTATGAAAAAAATTCAAAGCTAAATCAGAATTAGCACGAATAGCATGTTACAGTTTACATGGAATTAACTTCAAAGTAGAGTCCAAAAGAAAACTAATAGAAAATGCAATTTACCATATTTATTCTGCTTCTGAAGCATGTAAAATGGCATAATCATTAACCCAAACAACAGAAAAGGATATGAATTCTTTTTCTATGAAAAACAAACCTTTTGCTCCTTCTTCATTTTTCGTTCCAGATCTTGATCATCAGTCTGCATGTGCCAATGGAAAAGCTAAGTAAAAAAGGTTTACCAAAGAATTCATCACGTTTGTGATTAACACAAAAATATAATTTGTTTAGACATTCATTTAGGGGGGAAATAGCAGAGATGAAAATGGCTCAAGTTTACTAGCCCAACAGCAATCTTAAACACAAAGTTACTTTAGAGAAAGTTATTTTTTAATAAAAAAAAAGTGGCAAAAGTAATAAAAGTAGGTTCTGATTATGTGCTACTTTATCATAATCTCCATATTTTTCCTATGTGGAAAGGATAGGATAGGAGCAGATTAGAAAGGTGATGTTCTTCCAGATAAAACAATGGTAATGCAGGAAAAAAAACTAAGAGTAACATAATATAAAAGCTCCAACATGAAACAAGCATACCTAAATTGTAGATGAGAAAACTAATACATTGACTTCTAAGGCCCAGCTGCTAGCCTAAAATGCTTAATATATACTTATTGGTAGCTCACTCATCTAAGTTTACAAAGGCTTTTTATTAGCTCATGATTGATAATATGAAACCAATCTCTTCCATTTAAGGCTTGATGCCCTATCAATAGTCAAATTCTAATTCATAGTTCATGATCATCCGTAATCAGTAGCATGTGAGGCCAACAATAGTCACACCATCACATAGACAACACTTCCAAGACCTCGCCACGCCTAAGATTCTGACTTGAGAAGTGTTCACATTATCTGATGCATTCTAGCTTCACGCCACTAGCTTTTCAACGAAAAGGAATGATCAATTGTGTAATTCTACAACTCCTCTTCTACTGGGTTGAATTACTATTACAGCAAGATCATTGATAAGGTACAAGTAACTTATCTCGTGACGATCTAATGGGTCAAATTTGCAAATAGATAGGAAATAAACTGATTTAGTTAAAGGATTGACTACAACCCAATTCTCACGATCCCTAGATGAGAGATTTGTCCTATTAACTTGTCAGACTCACCTTGGCCAAATTGCTTAATCTCAGATTGATAATATCACACTCATGTAAGCTAATAATAGAGTTTCATAATTAACCCACAATTCACAATTGGAACTCAATGTGTCACATAATCATTATAGTAATATAAAAAAATTTAGTCATATCACACCAAGTGACAAAACCTCAAGAAACCTCCATTTGGCTATAAAAAAAAAGTAAGACATTTCAAGGGATTTGAAGATGGATATACGGAATTTCATAGAAAACAGTTTTGAAATAACTAGTTGGATACAATTTCATAATCTAAAAGAACATATAATTATAACTTTACAATTGAATCAAGGAATTGTATATCGTAGAACGCAAAGCAGATTATCATTCACCACCGACATAAATACAACAATATAATAATCTAGCATGAACAACAAAAACATCTAATCAGCAAACCTTATCTTCATTGGTTTGTTTTTCCAGCTTATCTTCCCCAGGCTGCATCAAATTGATATACAATGATAAATGTCAATCACCAATAAATTGCTTTTTGCATATTACAGTTACAAAGAAAATAACAGCACTTATGCATAGAAAAGTTTAAAAAATAAACATAGGAAAATATGCAATGAAGATTTCAAAGCAGTTAGATGTGAGGAAAAAAACCCCATTCCAGTCCCTCATGAGTTAGCTCTTATGATTAGAAGAAACTCAAACATCAATACTCATAAATGAAAACTAACATAGAAACATGATCCTAGTAGTTACACCATTAAGAATTCACAAACAGCTATGACCATCCACCAAAAAAAGTTATTGAAAGGTTTTGACTTACCGGAGTCATTGAGCTATCAGTGTCAGCCATCAATTTACGAATGTGAAAACCTATCCAAATTAGAGCACATTAAACAAATACCAAAATAACTGAGCAAAAGAGCTAGCAAAATACAACTCAAACAGAGTCAAGCAAGAAGGTTAGACGACACCCCTGTGGAGAAACGGAAATTTTCCAAAAGTTCGGCCTTTTTATTTTTCCATCGATGCTTAACTGGAAATTTTGCCGCATCGTGCGCATACTTAAGAGAACAACTAGTTAAAAACTGATTTTTTACAACTTAACCAATATTTTCAAGATCTACATTTTCAAGCATATACTGCTGCAAAATGTCAAAGTGCACAGGAAACAACTGTCGTACGTTCCTCATGCATTTTCAATAACTGTTGGTGAATTGCCAAAAGAAAAAAAAAGTCCGATTCATCTTGCATAACACAGCAAAATATATTATTCATATCCCCACTCATCCTCTCCTCGTAAGTCTTACCTCCCCCATTATTGGCGCACGACGTCAAAGCTGAGATCCGAGGGGAACGAAGAGGGACAAGGAGCGATGCGAATAATCCTCGAGGGAGAAGACGACATCCGAATGCGAGAAAAGGCATCGTCGAAAATGGAGACGAGAGTCTACGAGAGGATGAGAGCGTATCGAATGAAGCAAAAAAAAAATTACCTTTTGTTCTGATCGGCTTGCTCCTCCACGCTCGGCGGGGGAGATAACGAATCCGGCGGCTGGGAAGGAGGAGACTTCCGAGACGAGCTTGGAGTGCGGCGGCTATGAGCTAAGAGTGCGACTAGGGATTTATGCGTTCGACCGGTTGCGGTTTAGTAATTAGACCCACTCGGTTCAATAAATAAAATTCGATTTTTTATCCAACCATATTAGTAAAATATTAAGTCCTCTCGAGGTGATACAATGATTAAGACGATATTATTAAGAGATTGAAATTCGACACATCTGAACATGTCTCTCCCATGCATTAATCATTTGCACTAATAGCTAGTAGTCACCCGTGATTTACCTCTTCCGTGCTAGCCCAGAAACGAGTTAGCGGAGGAACTGGGGTGTTAAAGGCGAGCGAATCACCTTTTACCACATATTAATAAACTATTGAAATTATAAGGTAGTTCAAAATGACTAAATCATGTATTTATTTTTAATCTGATTGATAAAAAAATAGTGGTTGATAGGTCAAATAATTTTTGATTGATATAAAATTATATCCTAGGTATTTATTTATTGTATTCATATTCTCAAATATCAAGATGAATAATTTTTTAAATATAAATTAAATATTTTAATATATTTATGTTTAAAAAATTATTATTCTTATTATATTCGATCAAATTTACATGTGAGAACATAAATATAATCAAGATAACCAGTCGAATACATAAAAATTAGTTTCATATCAATATAAAGTCAGTTTAGTCTATCAACCAATTTTACTTAAAATCAATTTGGATAAAAGAAAGTAAATCATTTGATTGATTTATTTAAAATGTTGACATTTTGGTATAAAGTAAAATTTATTCGATGATAAAAAAAATCAATGAGATAAAAAAGAAAATGAATAATTTAATAAGTTTGAAATTATCTGCGATTTAATAATTTTAAAAATGTATCTGCGTGATTCTATATAAAAACCGAATTAAATATCTATTTATTAAATGGATAGTATTTATATTAAATAAGCAATATAGAAAACAAACAAAGTAATACATTCATTAAGAATTTAATAAATATTTTTG
>JBBPFP010956989.1:0-14594 GCA_037974795.1 Kaempferia galanga | reverse complement strand
CTTAAGGAAGCTTTAAGGCATATATTGATTTTAAATTGAAGTAATTGAGAGTTCTTTAGGTCCATCAATAAATTTACAATAAAACTTGCTAATGAACCTATACTATTCAAAAGTTTAATATTTTTCAAATTAACCCATAGATGATATTAGTTACTGAGTATCATTGTCCTAGGTCGTCTAATAAACTTGTGTATATTTTAACAAGTTTGTAAGTTTAAAAATTCTTCTCAATTTACGCTATCAAATTTAAAGTTGACTAAATTTTCTAAGTTTATCCGTCAATTTCGGAAGAAATTAATTGATAGACCTATAGCAAAAGAAGAGTGATATTTTTAAAATATGATCCATGAATATTATAAAAACTAGGTATGTGGTTTAAATAATAACGAAACTTACTTGCGTGGTGCAATAAAATGCCAAGTTAGTAGACTAAAAATAGTTTTCATAAATGGAATGTCCTTGACTTATAAAAAATGTAATAGATAAAAAGAAATGCGGTACAAATAAAAGAAAAGGAATAGCATAGCCCGGATGATAATGGGTATCTTGATTTCTCATCTGTATCCAAGTTAAACATGAACGGCTGCTAAACCTGTTTCCAAGTTCTAGTTGAATCAGAAGCTGCTAAATCTGAACTGATATGACTATAATACTTTCACTCCGCGAACTCCATCTTTAAAAAGAAAAGCAACCGAGAAGATGATATCGAGAATTAATCATATATAAAATAGAAATTAAACTAACAAAACTTAACTTAGAAACACGTATATCGGTACATGTGTATATGAAAATTGGGCTCAAGTACAACCACAAGCATAATGCTAATAGAGAGGATATTTACAGATTTACAAGCATTATTTTCCTATCCGCTTGTTACATCCTAACTCTTATCTATTGAGTAGTTACAAATCCATTTTAACATTATAAGCGAACCTATTAAACAGATTGAATAATCGTGAGCACCCTAAATACTGACACTGTCATCCCTAACAAAGAATGACTGAACTTTGGTCGAAATGATCGAACCAAGCATGCTTAGAGTATACTAAACGGACCCACAATCTAGACCAATGTTACTGGTCTAGTGGAAAACTAAAAAGTATGCATAGATAATAACTCATATAGCATTCCAACAAGATGCATGAGCAGCTTGCCTTGTGCATAGTATCATCTTTCACTCAGAGGAGTAAACCTAAAGAAATGCATCTAACTTGTTAGCCTTTGATGGATGAGGTGGTTGAAAGTCCTCTAACCGAAGGTTGGAGCTTAATCGGAACTCATTCAAAATCACATCTCTACTTTCCGACGTTATGCTCTGAAGGATATTCACAAGCACCTCAGCTGCTAGCCCAATCTCTTTCAGTCGCCCTGGTTCTTCACCTCCTTCGTGTATCAATTTTCCTATATCTTTCAGAGCCACCACATTTTGTAAAATAACTTTGGTAAAGAATCGACCAAGAAATTCTGCTGCTCGTGGAGCATCGTTCAGAGCATCTTCCAATGAAGAAAGGACCAATTCAAAACTGAAGATCATGTACCAGTGGTCAGTGAAAACTTAATGAATAATTGAAAATGCATCATAATTACTTTCCTTTTTTAGCATTCATACCCGCGGAGAAGTTGTGTTCGGCTAAGTAAACTATCTCTTGATTTGCAGAGGCTGATAATGAGCTTTGCTAGTAGATCCCTTTCCATGTCTGTCCTCTCAAAGGAGTCGATGATCCATAGTGATATCATAGAGGAGAAAAAGTCTGGAGCATTCAATTCCTTGATGCACAATGCAACCTCTTTCTCATCCTTGGCACTGCAGGAAAATTAGGTTTTACAATCAGTCGCAATTGGAAATAAAAAAAAAGTTGATAAGCAAGTGCTCTATGTGGCAAATTGAAGAAATAATAGAACCTCAAACACTGCAACAAACAATGAAAGAATAGGCAATGACAGTTAAAGGCGCTGGTTTTTTAAAGATGAAAACTGATGAACTAAAACATGTAGCCTCTTGAAAGTCTGCTCTAGCCAAATAGATGAATTAAAATTAGTGAATATAAACAACTTGAATTGATAAAAAATAAGATAAATGTGTCATTTTGGCATGCTTAAGGAAAAGAGAAACAAATTGATGATGCGGTATGTTGATTATAGACAAAGTCAAGTAACCCAAACAAATTAAAATCGGAAATATTTACTATTTATCTTCCCAGGAATAATTAGGGACACACATGTTAGATTAACATTAGGTCCAAAAAGTAGACCTAGAAACTTTTGATCTTTGACCAAGCCTTTATCTCCGTCGATTAATAGAACTAAGGCTTAAACTGTGCACAATTAGACCTGCCCAGGCTAGGTCCTAAACCGGACTCGGCCCGAGCACAAACTCAGTCAATGGGCCAGTTACCCATTCACTCGGGTCACCAGGCTTAAATTGTAACCGGCAGGGGTCAAATTAACCTCCAAACCAGAAGTTCAAACCTCCGGTTAGAATTTTTTTTTTAATGGAACTGGCGGTTCTAACCGTGTCTGACCATTGAGAGGGGGGAGAAGATTTGTATTTTTTTTTAATGGTTGAGATTATTTGACCCTTTTTTTAACAATAGCAATGATTTAATGTTTGTTACGATCCAAACTCTATAAATTAGGAGCTCAGTTCATCATCAATTATAATGGGAGGAGGTTTATCATCTCGATCTCGAAGGGGCAAGGAAATAGTCAATCCGAATGAAGATCATGATATTCAATTTACCGATTATGTGATCATAATTGAGCAACTTCTGACATCCGATACACAAGGAAGTACTGATGGAAATACTTTAAAGGTTCAGAATGTTCCTTCTTTAAAATTATCTATTTTTACTAAATATTTTGAGAAGACCCCTCTTTTATCTGAATTACATATAGTAAAATGTAAACATTGCAAAACCTCCTAAAATTTCCAAGCGAGTGGTGGTTATGGATCATTGAACGACATATCAAAATGGAGCACCCGACAGAATATGGAATTGAACATTTTGAAACACAATTTTCCCGATTTTCCAATTCCAATTTATTTATGCATTCTAATAATAAATCAAGAGAATTGTTAGCTTGATTTGTTTCCATAGAATATCTTTCTTTTAGTTTTGGGTCTAAATATACTTTTGAAGATTTTTTTTTTGTCAAAAATCACTTAATTGATTGCTAACCGTGTTCCTCGAATAACACTTACTCGTTCAATTAAAAGATTAATACCACAAAGAAAAAAAATTGAAGAATTTAGTAAATTAAATAATAAAGTTTCTTTATATTTTGATATTTAGAGTGATCATTAGTAAACACATTCGTATATGGGTGTGACTGGCAATTAAATCCAGAACTCTTGAGAAATTCAAAAACATTTGTTAGCCTATATAGTTTTTGATGAATCACATAATGTTCACAACATCTCACAATTATTATTATATTTAATTTTATAAGAACAACGTAAACTTATATATCTGGTTTATTTTTTCATATTCGTTACGTATGTTATGTTTTAAATTTGTGTTCAAGATGGATCAAAAATTTTAAAAACTCATAATAAATCATTTTTTATTTATGGTCGCATCCTACTATAATGAAAGGTAAATTTTGTAAGAAGTAATAGAATGAAACCTAAAAAATTTTCACATAACGTACCATCACGTTGGAATTAAATATATCAATTATTATAAAATTCATTTCAATATAGAGAATTATTATATCCATTTTTTCACAAAAAAATAATATTAATCTATATTTATTTTCACACCAATGAAATATATATACATATAGTAATATTTGTGAAATTTTAAAAGTATTTAATGATGCAACCAAACAACTTTCCGGTCTTTATTATCCTACTTCTAATTTAGCTATAGTGAGTTTTTATAGTATAGTATTAGTTTTAAATGAACTTTTTTTACAAGCATTTGCTTTAGATCCTAAACTTAAATTAGAAATTTTACAAAAAAAAATATTAGTTTTGTATTATGATGTTTTAATTCCATTTAAAGATTGTTCTCCTGATCCTATTAATATTATACATAAATTATTTATATGATATTTATAAAAATTATAGTGTAAAATATGAATTAGAAACTAATATATCTTAAACACAAAATATTAGTACTAGTAGTAGTAGTTCAAAACTTATAAAAGTACAACTTTTATTAAAAAAAGGGACAAAACCTCCACGAAGAACCTCAAGTTCAAGACAAGAATTTAAGAATTATTTTACAATTTTTTTTAATTTTAGTAAAGCTCTACAATGGTAGTCACAAAAAAGCTCAAAGTTTTCCCATTTTCTCCATCATCGCAAAAGAAATTTTAGCTTGTTCAATATTACATTTAATATCGGAGATGATACATTAGATGAACAACGATCTACTTTGTCTCTCAACTCTTTGGAAGCTTACTTGATGATTGGACGAGAGCTAAATAAAGGAATGCAACTTTCCTATAACAAAGCAGAAACTTTTGATACCGAAAGAACGAACATGAGAATGGAAAATGGAAGTGAGTAACATCAGTTCATAAGGTAAAAGGGTAAAAAGTAAGCGAACTACATGGGCTTTGATCCCCCGCCCTAAGAAAATACATAGGCAACTTAAGTGCAAGCCCTTCTTTATATATATATATTTTTTGTAAATTTATAATTTTTTTAATATAATAATCTTGAACTGTGACAAACCGTGAACCATAACTGTCTTGGACTGTAAAAGTTTAAGGGTCGATCTGCCAACAATGACCTCTTTGTATCATTGTCACAACTATTTCTTATTTCATAATTTCTAAATGTTGCCTCAACTTGCACACTTGCATGTAGCACATGGCTTATATAGATACATAAATTGCAACTACAGATTTACTAGGAGTAGAACATGTTAGACCAGAATTTGTGCTTCCTAAAGATGTGAGTAGAGGTAAAATAGATATGTCCAGTTCAAAGAACAAGTAATCCAATTAAAGGATCATCCTGTGTTAGTATTATCATAAACATAGTGGAGTGACATAAGTTTGCGTCGTATTGCGACATAATAGAACATAGCAAATCATCCAATGAGCATATCAATAAAGGATTATTTATTGTCTGCAAATAGGTTGCTGTAAATAACATTTGTAGCAACTGCCCTATTTGCAAGTGTTTGGCTGCCTTGAAATGATTAGTGAGCTACAAACCAATTTGCAGATAGAACTTTAGCTGCAAGTGCAATTATAGCAAACTATATATAACATCAAAGTTACAGTAAACATTAAATATAGAAAATAAATATGTAAGAGACATTAATCCACTACTATTTAATGTTAATAGTTTAATGAATTTTAAATAAGACAGACAAATAAATTTAAATCTATGATGATAGGATAATGTTCATGATTTTTAGTTTAAAACATAAATATGCAGAATTGTTAAGTTACTTAGCTCATTTAAAAAATGTGAGATCAACATATATGATTGCAGTATCACTCTTGAATTAACAAAAAGGTGAATTTAGGGCACAAATTTGTTTTTGTTTTTTCTAGGATGTAAAATAACTACTATACGTAAATTATCAAAATTCAAAAAAAAAAAAAATATTTCCTACTTTATATGGACATGCAAAATTATTCTATCCTCGCGGAGTAGAGGCTATTAATTCCAAGTAATTGAAAACAAAAATTCTTTTTTCATAAAAAAAGATTGCAATGAAAATCAAATATATTGATAATTAATATAGTAATCAATTTTATCATGTGCTTCGAACTATTATAATAAACTTTTATTTGTGTTAATCAAAGAACTAATACTGAAAGCAACAATTGCATTTGCAAGAAGGAAAAGAACATCATAGGTAACATGTGCAGCATTGCATGTTCCTAATTACAAGCAACCAAACACCCCCTTATTGAAAAGATAATGATTGGATATCGACCAACCTAATTAAACTGTGAAACAATTAAAAGATGACACATTAATAAACTAGATTGATACAAATTAAGAATTCTAGGAATAGATATTAATTAAGGCATCATAGTAATAACTGTCATGGACTATAAATGCATGATAAAGAAGAATACCTGTAGAATTCTCTTATTGCTGAAATGGATTTTTCTCGTAGAACATTTTCTGAAAATATTTTTGTTTCAGGAACTGTTGATAGGCTGCTCATAGGAGTGCCATGGGTACGCCCAGCAGGAAGTATTGTTGTAGAAGATCTCTCAAAGGAACGATCTGAGATCTTTGAATCTCTGCTGCTTTGTTGATTATTTCGATATCCAGGGCTTAGTTCATCAAATGCTGCTCCAGTAGACCTTTCTGCCATATAGCTAATACCATTTTTGCCAGGTAATGTTCGACGATGTTCCCCAACTGATGCAATTTCACCACTGGGTATATTGGATATTGATGAATGTCCTCTGATAGACATTCCTCTGGCCAGGCCACCTTGAGGACCCAGGGTAATAGAATCATCATCAGTAGACCTGTGTTGGAGGGGAAGAGACATAGTTCGCCCTTCAGACTGATGCCTATCCTCTAACCGTACATCTTGGGTACCTGAGCCACGGAGTTGAGGTGGCAATCCACGAATACCAGAAACTTGCTGGGAACTAGGAGAGCTTAGTAAAATGGGCCCACGGGAACCATAATCAACTGCTGAACCACGTTTTGGGACATTACTCATTATAGGACCACGAGACAACCTGCTAGACTGAGCTTGTCTTTCTTGAGCAGCATCTCTGTGAAGCTCATCAATCTTCTTAGGTCCCTCAACTTTTCTCCTTTGTTGCCATTTATTTTTTCTAAGATCAATTGCATCTCTCAACATGAATCTTACACGAGAAGATAACTTTTGATTCATAGATAGCTTCGCTATCATGTCAAAGTATGCATCCATATGTTCCTTTGCCTTAGGGTGATCTATCATCTCCCCAATAGTACTCATTAACTTGCACAATGCTTCAATATCTTCCTCATCAGGATTTTGATATTGACCTAACAATTTCTTGATGCACTCGTGCATAATTCTCTCTGTCAACATCTTTTTCTTGTATAGTTCTCCAATCAAACGTATATTACCCAACATTAGCCTTCGGGCCCGAAGCTTTTTTTCTTCCCTTTCCTCTTTGGACTGTTTGACCTCACCTTCCTCTTCATCTTTGTTAGCTTCTGCTTGTTCTTTCTCCCCTCTTTCAAATTCTTCTTGGCATTTGTTCAGAAGCAATCTTTTGAAAGTTATCTTTTCATTGTCTTCACTGAAATCTGGCAGCACACGAGCTAGATGCAAACAGAAATTTGCATACATTTCGCAAAAGGTTGGTTCCGTCAAAGCCTTGTCAAAAAT
Organism: Kaempferia galanga; assembly: GCA_037974795.1. Lineage (NCBI taxonomy): Eukaryota > Viridiplantae > Streptophyta > Magnoliopsida > Zingiberales > Zingiberaceae > Kaempferia > Kaempferia galanga. The sequence continues at coordinate 7,278 of JBBPFP010956989.1, read as the reverse complement.
TTGTGATATGACACCAGTAAGGGTGACTGCATTGTCTATGTTAACCTCACTGACCTGGGCAATAAGTTTGTCAAAATTTTGAGGTGTCAATTTGTTAAGAATAGCTTTTACTTGTCTTTGTTTCGCCTCTTCCTCATCAGAAGCTTTGCCCACTTCATACTTCTTCTCAGCTTTGTGCATTACTTGTAAGGTTGTATGAGGGGAGGGTATTAAACCTCTTGCATGTTGCCACCGATCTGCAACAAGATTGCCACGTGGTAAGCCTACCTGAGATACCAGAGACTGCATTGGCCCTGAATGTAGTCCCCCTCCAAATTGATTTGATGTCTGCCGAGGAAGATTCCTCACAACCACATGACTGCCAACTTGCCCAGGACGAAGGCTGACAGTTGCATTTCCATGTCCATAATCCATCCTGTTTTCACGGCTAAACGACAGTTGTGGTTTCAACCACTTCTCATCATCCATAGGGCCAACTGTCCGTCGATCTGCTCGAGAAACACCTGATAGTCGATCATTGACCCTCCCTGAGCGTGGGGATGGTGATTGGCCTGATGGATTGACCATCAATGCATCAAAATCTAAACCAGGCTCAAAATTCACAGGAAGCTGAGTAAAATATTGCGAGAGGGCCATTAGAAAATCCCTGGAGTATTTGTTTTTGTTATTGGCTTCATAACCATTGCTATGTTTATGTTGCTTTGCTGCAATATCATTAAGCTGCCGATGATCTGTCGTTTTTAGTTTTGGAGTTGAAATATCAGCAGCATTTTCCCAATCATCCAGCTCAGCTCTGTTATGCATATCTTCTTCATTTGAAGCAGCATCCTTACTAGGATTGCCAGTAAGTGTGTTATTTATTACATGTGTTAAATTATTTATAGTTTGTACCTTTTTGACAGTATGTTCTTCCTCTGGACCCTTGTATGCAGTGTAAAGATCAGACACGTCGGCAGCATCAGCTTTAGATAGCATTTCCTTTTTCTTCTTTTTCCCAGTGGTAATCTTATGCTTTGGAGTTTCTGACAAAGGTTTCTCTGTTTGTCCCAAGCCTGTCACAGAAACCAATACATCACCACGTGAATCCAAATGTTTTGGTTCTGGCTTGTGCTCACTACTAAAATCCAAAAGTTTTGACTCGGGCTTATGTTCTACAGAAAGAGGTTGATCAGATACATTGGCTTTCTCCATGGAGACCACAGCAAAATCAATTAAATCAACATCTTTGCTGGATTTCATTTCATGTTTAGTTGACAATGAATTAACTATAATCTTTGAGTCATCCAAGTTCAAATATGCACCATTGGGCCTATTTTGTAGAGTGAGTATCTGGTTTTCCTGCGTCTGACTACCAACATCACCATTGGAGCCATTTAGCAGTTTGTCAATTATTTTATCGTACTGACCAGATCTCACTTTTCCAAAATTTTCTACACTGTTATCTTGTTCTGAAGATGTAACTGCATTTGCATGCTCACAAGATTTTACAGGTGTGGAAAGAGAATGTACTTCAAAATCATTAGGGTCCTTTGATGAATCATCTGAAGATTCAGATTTCTCAGGCATTGCAACATCTAATATGTGGTCTTTCCTAACCTCCAAAACTGTGTTAGCCACCATAGAGTTAGCATCCATATTTTTGGTGTCAGTTCCATCAATTATTGGGCACAAAGAAGCAGGAGATGCAGAAGGAAAATTCTCTTTGAATGAAGAAGCATAACCTAGTAAAGCATCTTGGGATGCTTCATTTTTCAGTACTTCTTTGGAAGAGCTAGACTCAGCAGGCATAACCTTACCGTCAACTGGCTCAATTGCTTCCACATTTACAAGAATTGTGTTCGCAAATTCAGGAGACACCTTTGCTCCTTCAGCAGAATATGCATTCAACTACAATAATACAAACAAAATTGCTGGTGAAATAGGCTTAAAAAAAGTAAGAAAAATTAAGATACAGACCTGATGCCATTGTTGGGAGTTTCTAAGATCCTTCTTACATGACTGCCACTGATTATCCTTAAAAGAATCAGATCTTCGAATAGGTTTGTTTTCACTGCCATCATTTCCAGCCAAATCAATTCCTGAATCCCCAGTAGTTTCAGAAGGTGATGAATTTTGACAATGTGTGATCTGTGTTGAAATAACTGAGGCAGCATCAGTACTACTTATTTCATTGGCAGGCAATTTAACAGTGTTTGACTGAACGGAGACTGATTTCAGTTGTTGGCCAGGTCCATCCAGCTTGGTTGCTGTCTGTTTTTTCTTATAACTAGCATTCTCTTCAGTTGTCTTCACTGATTTAGCTGGTTTTGCCTTAGTAGAAGGCATACTAATAACCACAGAAGGTGTAGACAACGATGCACCAGCTTTCACACTGCCAACAGAAGGCTTTATTGTTACCAGGACTGCATTTGACAGGGAGGCAGCAACAGGTAAGGTATCCAAGTTAACCCCTTCGGTAAGGCCACGCAAAGGTGCAGAAGATACAGATTTTGCACTAGGAACCATGTTTAAGATGGATGAATTCAAGGTCAAATTTTGCCCACCTTGATTGACAGGATAACTAAATCTTGGAGCTTGTAAACTTGTAGGCATCTGTCCACTTGCCAGAGGAACATTAGTAGGAAACATAAGCTGAGGATGACTGTAAGAAGTTTGCTGCATGGAGGGAAAGAAACTCATCTGATGAGAGGCAGCATATGGTAGAACAGACTGAGACTGGGGAACATTCGGAAGTACCCTGTGAGCAGCAGATACACTATCGTTGATTATGTCAGTGTTTTTGTCAAGCTTCAACTCTTCATGGGTATCTGGATGAGTAATTTTCACTGTCCGTGTAGAACCATATTTTCCAGAATGTTGTTGAGTAAACTGACTAACTCCAATTCCCAGGCTCCCTAACTGTTGTGGCAATGGGTGGCCAATTGGAGGAGCAAAACGTATACCTTGTCCTGGATGCATTATTGTTTGCTGTTGCACATAATGAGATTGAATGCTAGGAACATAAATCTGCTGTGCAACTTGGGAATTATTCCCTACAGATAAAGCTATTGGCATTTGCAGTGAATTAGCTGTGAGACCAGGTGGCTGTAACTGTACATTTGGGCCACCATATTGAGTAGGAACTTGTGGTTGCTGAGGTTGATATGGCATAGCCATGGGAAAGGACATTCCAGGAATAGAAAGAGATGATGATTTTGGTACTGGTACATCTGGGGCTGATGGAACAGGAACAGGAACAGTGAGATCCCTTTTTACATGTACATAATGGGATTCCTCACTACTGGATTGACGAGCACCAACAACATCCTTTTTCATTTGTTGTTGTTGTTTAGGAACAGAAGGTGCAGACATCTTAGGAGCAGTTCTGAGTGACTCAGTCCTAGCCTACAAAATTACCAGATTAAACTCAATATAGCTAATTTCTAATCATAGATGCTGAGATAATTGTAGATAACAGCAAATTTTAGGTGGCAGTTATTACATTAACAATAGACACTTACCAGAACCAATCTTATAAATTAACCACACTGTTTACTACCAGAATGCCACTTCTTTCTAATATTTTTGGAGACGCAAGGAAGTTGATATACTCCTTTGTATCGTAACTTAGATACTGATGACAAATAGCCAAAACCGATACAAATTGCGGCCATACAGGTAATTCCACCAACCAACCAAACAGAAGCCTATCTTTTAGATTGCTAGGTTGGAAACGACATGTTGCGTAAATATGAAGGCCAACAGGGCTTATATACCTATCAAACCTTAGAAGTAATTGGTATCTGTTCTCAAATGACAATGAACCTAGGTGTTGCTCTCTTCAATATCCTGCTTAGCAACCACGTCCAGGTCCCAAAATTCAACATCATTGTCCCTTGTCATCATCAAGATGTGCATATCCCAAATATTTAAGGGTTGAGTACAAGGATCTTATCCCTCAATTCAGCCATAAGAATGACTAAATTACAAGTAACAATCAATTAAATTATTTGGAGTTTCCTTTGGTCACCTCCATGCCCTATATCTTATACTAATTGATTTAATTTGTCAAACTACAGGACAAACAAGTCACGTTGATCTTATTCATACCATCTATGGGAGATACACATAATTTAATCCCCAGTAACAAACTGTTTAATTATTCTCTTTTCCATAGCCCCACCGTCATACTCATATCTACTGCATTATTCCTTTTTTTTTTTGTAAGTGTTTCGTTTTGAGAATCAAACAGTATAATCCACACTCTATCTTATTAAATATTAATCATATTGCCGATAATATCAATCCAAGGTATCAAAAACCCTTGATGAAATTTTAGGTCATCCATCAAGTTGATTACTTTTTTATTTAGTGAAATTACATTTCTCATATTCAATTTTAATCATACTTAAAATCACTATTTTCTAAATTTTTTCCTCGGACAGGTTTAATCTATATTACACTTTCATCAACTATGTTAATATGATTTACAAATAATATATACCTAAGAGATTTTTCTTGGATATAATTAGTAGTTACTAAGCTCGGATACGGAAGGAGGATTGTGTTAGGTTGTCAGCAGTATTAAAGTATGGCAAATGCTCAATGAATAGATCCATTAAACTATTATGCTAATGTTAGGTTGTTCCTGGAAGAAACGCGTTGCAGGGTCCGACAGTAACGTCTCGACAAGGACCACTACACTCTAGAACTCGAGTATAATGTTAAATATGCAAAAGTTCATGTTACAGATCCAACTGTAATGTATCGACAAGACCGTTATATCTCCATGAGAACTTGGATGTAATGTTAAATACGCAATAGTTCTCACACCATAGGTAGAATAAAAATAAACATTATAGGAAAACTAATAGTCTAAGATTTAGAACATAGAACACAGGAACCCTTACTAGCAAAGCAATGAAAGTAGTAGATATGATGATTATGAGAAAAATTAGTATTTTATGTGTACAAAAGACAAAATATGTAGACGAGAAAAATTGGGTTTTAAATTATGATACACAAGAAAGAGTAAAACACGACATGGAGTAGGTATTTTCTTTTTTAGATAGTTCGTAAGAGATGAAGTTGTTGGAGTAGTTAGAAAGGGGATAGAATTATAGCTCTCAAGATAGTATGCATGATGAAACCAAATTAAAATTTTGGGACGACTTAAATGAGGTATTATAAAATATCCCGTCAAAGGAAATGATTTTAATAGGAGACGATCTAAATAATCATGTCGGAGTGAAAAATAAGGAATATGAGAGGGTGCATGGGTTATAAGGCGTTCAAAAGTGAAAATAATAAATTACAAATTGATTTCTTTATGGTTAGCAAGATGGATAAAAAAATTTATAAAGATTGTAAATCCATTTAGGGAGAGTTTAAATACCTAACATAGATTAGTAGTGTTAGATATACACATTAATCATAGTATCAATAAAAGAAAAATATACACGACTCTTAGAATTAAGTGGTGAAAGTTAAAGGATGAGAAGTAAAACATATTTAAGGAAAAGGTAGGAGAACAAGCATTAGGTGAAATATACGGTGACTCTAATACATGGGATAAGAAGGTATCAAAGTTGAAAATAGTAGCAAGAGTATACTCGGTGAGTCAAAAGGGCATGCACTACCAAGTAAGGAATCTTAGTGGTGGAGAGAGAAAGTACGGGAGAAAGTGAATGAAAAACAAATAGCATATGAGGAATTATTTGTAAGAACGAGGAAAATTTTAAAAAAATATATACAATAGCTATGAAAAAGGCTAAAAAAACTCATTAACGAAGTAAAAAATGAAACTTTTGAATGATTATATCGAAACTTGGATACAAAATAAGGGAAAAGAGACATTTATAGAATAGATAAAGTAACAGAGAGAAAAACCAAATCTTAGCTATTAAAGATGAATGCAATATGGTACTAGTAAATGATGGAGAAATAAAAGAGCGATGGAAAATATATTTTCATCAACTTTTTAACGAAGATTTAGGTGACCAAATTAATTTAGGCAATTTAAGTAGATCAAATGAGTATAAAAATTTTAATTTTTATCGTAAAATTCAAACCGTAGAAGTAGACCAAGCTTTAAAAGGGATTCAAAATAAAAAAAATCGTAGGACTAGATGACATCTCAATAGAGGTATGAAAGTGTTTAGGAAAACAAGGTATAAAATGACTTACAAAATTATTTAATATGATATTGAAAATGGAAAAAATGTCTAATGAATGAAGAGTAAATACTTTAGTTCCCTTATATAAGAACAAAAGAAACGTACAAAATTATGCAAACTATAGAGGTATTACGCTAATAAGTCATACCATTAAACTTTGGAAAAAGTTAAAAAAAAAAAGATTAAGGAGAGAGACAATAGTGACCGAAAATCAATTTAGATTCATCCCTGGAAGGTCGACAATAGAAGCTATAAATCTTTCCAGACGACTAAATGAAAAGTATTGGAAGCAAAAGTAAGATCTACACATGGTATTCATTGATTTAAAAAGAAAAACTTATAATAGTGTCCCAAGAGAAATTATATGGAAAATTTTAGAAAAGAGAAGGGTTAGCATAACATATATTGAACTAATTAAGAATATGTATAAATATATAACGGCCAGAGTAAAAACTTCATGCGGATTAACTAAGGATACAATTACATCAAGAATCAACCCTAAGTCCCAATTTTTTTACACTAATCATGAACGAACTCACTGGACACATTCAAAACGCAATAACATAATATTTTGCACAAAATATTGTTTTTGTAGATAAGACATATGAATGAGTAAATGTTAAGTTATCATTTTGACGAAAAATATTATGAGTGAAAGATTGTATGCTTAGTAAAGTAAAAATAGGATATATATATGAATTTTAAGTTTAATAATATTGAAAATAATAAGATAATTATTAAGATAAGAGATGCATATGAGTTGTCTGAAACTGAAAGTTTTAAGTATTTAAGATCATTTTTACAAAATGATGAAAGAATTGAGAAAAATATTTTAAATATAATATAAGTAGGATGGTTGAAATGAATGAGGGCGTTCGGTGTTTTATGTGATTATAAAGTACCTCTAAAATTTGAATAAAAATTTTATAAAATGATGGTTAGATCTGTTATGTTATGTAACATTAAATGTTGGGTCACCACTCGAACACATGAGCAAAAGATGAGCTGCAGATATGAGGATGTTAAGATGGATGTGTGGATATAAGGATGAACAAAATAAAAAATGAGAGCATCAGGGAAAAAGTCGAAGTTGCATCTATCGAAGAAAAACTTACGAGAGAAT
>JBBPFP010956882.1:0-14595 GCA_037974795.1 Kaempferia galanga | reverse complement strand
GATGTGTCATTCCAATAAGAGATCGGGATGTATGATTCCCAATTGGTTGAAGACCAGATGTGTGATTCTGGTAAGAAGATGAGATATTCGATTCCCGAATGTCGGATGTGCAATTCTAGCAGGTAAGTAAGGTAAGTTACTGAGGAGAGTGACTTGTGAGGACGCGTTCCCGTTGAAGGGAACATCATGCGTCGGTCCAGCTAAGGTCCATTTTAGAACCCTAAGTTGAGACCTTGACTAGATATTGGTCATGGAGTGACAAGATCTAATTAACATTGTCTATTATTATGCTAACTTTATTTCGTAGGGTCAAAAGTAGAGTTTGATCTTAGATGAACACTCAAAGCTAAATATGTACGTCATAGAGTTGAAAATCAGTACGTTCATTTATGTCTCTCTCATATTTTAACCATTTAAATTAATAAATAGTAATCACCTATCATTTACCTATTCTCTATTAGTCAAGAAATAAATTAATAAAAGCGCTGAAAAAACGAATCCCATTAACCCCATGTATAATAGTTTCTCTCCTAAACAATTAACCATACAAATTCACATCTTTTAGTATAAAAGAAAATCTGTTAATAAAGTTGTTAACCTCCACATGGGCAGAAAAGAAGAGCCGCTCGCCTCCCGGTCCGGTCGGCGCATGTAAAGCCTCTAGCCGCGGAGAACAGAGAGTTCGCTGGCCTTCTTGAACACGCCGGCGCGGCGCTTGGATAAACACACCTGCCGCGCCGCCTGGCTCCCCTCCTGAATAGTCTTCATCTCCATCTTCTGCCTCCCCTTGGTCTTCTTCGTCGCCATGCGATAGCTCTCTTTCGCTTCCTGTGGCAGCCTCTCTATCGTCCATTTGTATATATATACCCAATTCATCGATCAATTAATCAATCAAATAATTAATAAATTTCAAGTGATATTTTAATCAATGCTTATCTCAGAAAAATGTCCTTTTTTATTTAAAAAAAAACAATCTATTTTTTAACTACACTAAATTGTCAACTCATGCTTACTTGACATAAAAGATCTATATAAATCTACGTGATACTACAAGATAAATTTTAACCAATCTATCATTTTAAGAATTTTCTTGTCGAAATGTTTGCATCCAGGTACATGAACACTTGAATCATTTTTCTGTTCACCAAAAGTGAAGAATATATCATATTCTATGTCACATAGGCCACCGTCGAGCAACAGGAGGGCATAGAACTGCATAAGGTAAAATTCAATATCACAAGTCAGATTAAAATCACTTTATAACAGTGGCGAAGGCAAGATCGTCTTAATTTTTACCTTGATTTAAGCTGAAAGAACTCTTGTGAGAAAAAATGTGGAATGGATTTATATCTTGCTGCCTGAGCAGAATTTTTTCAAGGGGTTCTCCTCTGCAACACACAAGTTGATAGTTTGAGTTTATTTCAGCAACACATTTTTCAAAATAAAACACTAGCAGATCTGCAGAAAAGAAAAACTTGGTAGCATTGTCTAATTTAACCAGCTTAGTAGCTTGAATTGCTGCTGTTCTCATGGTTCCCTACATGCTATGTGAACTCTTTGCCAACATTTTGCTCTTTATCATACTATATTTAAAACTTTATACTAACTACTTACCTGGCCCAAGATGGAATGTACTTCTTCCTCCTCCGCAAGCTTTCATCTGCTCCATCCTCGTCATCATCAGAATCCTTATAGGGGGACATTTCATATGAATCAAAATCTTGATTTTCTCTGTTAGTAGAGAACCTGTCTTGAATTAGTCCTTTAATGATGTCTGCACTGGCCGCATCCAACTGCAATACATTGATTTAGATGAAATAAGTGGGAAGAAATAGTGATAAAATGTCAGATATCACAAATTAATGAGATGTTGGATACTCTATTCAGTAATCTAGTAGCCCGATAGAGAAAAAGAAGGGAAAAACTAGGGGTGGTTGCTCGAATAGCAATTTTGCAGCATTATTAATCATATGAAAATTGCTTCCGAATCCCAACTACTTTTAGTTTTCTGAAAAATCAAGTACCAATTCACTATCTTAAAGTACCTTCAATCTCTCACCGAAAAAAAAAAAAACAAATATGGCAACATAAACTGAAATATATAGGTAAACACTTTCTAGGGAATAAGTAGCACGAGATTAAGAGAATTATGGGTTTCAACTTCCAAGAATGTTGAAATTTCAATTGGAGAATTATCATGTTGCAATTGTTTAACCGAAGAAAATTTCTATTCAAGGATTACCTTTGCGGCAGCTGTTTCCACTTCGTTGGTTTTTCTAGACCCAGCAGCTTCCTTCAATGGCAAAGGCAGCTTGGCATCTTCTGTTGGACCTTTCTTCTTTCCATCATCAACCTACAACGATAACATAATTTAGTACAAAACAACCAACTCTCCAGGATAATCTGGTCAACCATAGCATTAAATAATAATAAAAAACTTACTGGGGCTTTAGATCGACGTAACTTGTCGTCCTCCTCTCTTTGCAACTTCCGAGCTTCTTCATTGCATCTTCTTTTTCTGTCCTTTTCCTTCTGATCTTCTTCTCGTTGCCTCTTCCTAGCCGCAAGTTCTGCCTCCTTTCTTCTTTTTTCCTCCTCTTGTTTTTGCTTGAGTTGTTTCTCGTGCTCCAACCTTTCTGTTTCTTTTCTTCTTTTTTCCTCCTCTTGTTTTTGCTTGACTTGTTTCTCGTGCTCTAACCTTTCTGCTTCTTTTCTTCTTTTTTCCTCCTCTTGTTTTTGCTTGACTTGCTTCTCGTGCTCTAACCTTTCTGCTTCCTTTCTTCTTCTTTCTTCCTCCAGTTGTTTTTGCTTGAGTTGCTTCTCATGCTCTAATCTTTCGCGCTCAAGCTTTGCTGCTGCTTTTCTTACTTCCCGTTCATTTTGCCTTTTTTCTTCAAGACGCTTTGCAGCCTCAGCGGCCTCTAACGCTTTCACTTTAATTTCTTTCTTTCCTATAGAGAGTAATAGCAGCAACAAGGAGAAGGGTCTTTTATTCAATAAAGCACAGACACAAGAAATGTGGATAATGTGTATATTGTGTTGGTCTGTAAGTTAAACACTGTTTTGAATACATAATTGAAAGAATCTACTATGAACGACTTTTCTTGGCCCAGCTAGGAATATAACATTACCTACTAAGAGCTAGCCAACATAATATAATGAGATAAGTAAAGAAAATAATTCTTAACAATTGCCTTTTCATACCAAAAGCATAAGTAATTTTCATGAGAATCCCCCATGGAATAGGAGGCAAAAGTGAACAACTTATCAGTGTCAGTATATTGTTTGCAGTTATCTTAAACTCAGAGGAACTGGCTTGAACAAATGCAAATGCAATCACATGGCTCCCATGATAAACTCAATTATCAAAAAGGAATCATAGATTGGCCAAAGAAACTACTGAATTATTAAAACTCAAAGTTTTCAGTTATTTTCGGTCCTTCTCTTGGTATTAAAACTCAATTTAAAAATGATTCTATGTTGATAAACATGGACCTGCCCTTTCTCCTATTTTTTTTTTTTTTTTTCTTCACTTAGTTCTGGGACAAGACTCCATTGTCTTCCTCTATCCTGTCTCAAAACACAGATCCTAGTACTTCTTTCTTTGACTAGCAGAGCTAGGGCTCAACAAAGGAAGTTTTGTCCTTTCTACAACCAATGAAACTAAGGCTTAGCATTGGGTACAACAAAGGAAGTTTTCCTTTCTACAAGGAAAATTCTTCCTTGTGGTAACTTCTTCGTCTATTATTCTCCTTAGGGCTCAACAAAATAACCTTCTTCTACCGATGCATGATCACAGAAATGATAGCGCACTAATAACTATTAGAAACACAGTAATTGAATTCTCTGGTCAGTCCTATGTGTACACAAAAATCTAGTATATTGTTACCATTGCACTTGCCCACACAAGTCGTTATTGTAAACACACAAAACCGTCAATGTACAAATCTAAAAAGTTGTAATTGCTGTTGCTTGTATAAATCAGTTTTGCATAATTTCAAGAAGTTGATGCAATACCAATACAGACTTTTACCAAGACAATTCAAACCATCATTTTTGGTAGTTGTAGCAAGTGTATTAAAAGAGCCCTCTGTTATAGGGGTTTAGACTCTCCCAATATTCACTTATTTTATCTAAGAAGATTATTAAAAAAATAAAAAAATACACAACCATATACCAAGCAAATTGTGTAGTGATGCTGGAACATAAAAAATTAAAGAGCTAGAAAAAAAAGAGAGAAAGATTACCTTTTGTTGTTGTGACTTGCTGCTTTTTCTTAATCATTGGGATGAAAGAGGATACATTGGAGACAAGATTACTTGGCTTATATCCCTTCTGAATGCTTGCCTGGCTTCGATTTCTCCCACCTTTTTTAGTGTTAATTTCAGATTCACTAGACCTGTTGCTTAAGGATTTAGCCATGTTCTTATCTATATCTCCATTGACTGAAAAACATTGATTCTCAATATCTCCCATCTGATCCTTTCTGCTAGTATAAGAGCTTCCCAGGGATGAATGAACATTAATTTCAGTTGCACAAGAGAATTTTGTATCTAAGGATTGAACACTTGTGCCTCGTGCAATAAACTTGGTAAGAGGACAGGAATTTTGTGCATTTCTATATCTTGAAGAGACATCTTTAAGTGGCTCCCGATCATCAAGAGCTTTGACTTGTTTTGAACAAGTCCCATGACCAGAAATGCCTAATTCATCTGAACACTCATTGTCCTCCAAAGTGGTAGAATCCTCATCAATCCGGAAGCACACAAGTTCAGGATTAGTAGCCAATGTTTGTGAACTAGAAGTACTTTTCCCTGAAACTCTTCTTGAGGTCAACTTTCCAATTGGTGGTGTCAGAGGAGGTTTACTGGATGTCCAATCAAATGTATCACTAGATGACAGTGCACTGTGAGAATAAGAACTCTCCATGAATGAAAAATCAAAAGCAGATTCTGAACTACTGTGTAGAGATGCTTTGGCATGTTCGTTTGTCCTAAATTGCTCTCCATAATCATTATGAAGATAAAGGGGATCATTTAGTTTCACATTCTCCAAGAATCCACCAGGCAATGATTGAAAAACATCAGGGAGCTTATTGATTTTATAGTTTCCAATCGCAGCGGTTGTAGGTGTAACCAGACTTATTAAATTACTTTTTTGAACATTTAAAGAGAGAGGTGGAAACCCAGAATTGGAGTAAACATCATTTTCCAGTGTAGGGGATGTGCCTATGCTAAATCCTTCAAATTCTGGCATGAACTCATTTTTATCCTCCATATCATACCTAACACTTGAATATGTATGTAGATCGCAGGGATCGACATTAGTTGTTGAACAATCCAGTCCATCATAGGTATGATTTCCAGAAGGTCCTGGTTCTTCTTGTATATGAAGTGGTGATCCACTGTTGCAAATTTCATTTGTCCTAAAAGTACTGGATTCATCTGCCAGATTCAGAGAAGGAAAAATATTTGCACACTGATTTGGCAAACAAGTATCTAAGACTTGGTCTGTATTTTGGGAGAAAGAGTCCACCTGACAAGGCTAAATATGTAAGAAGAATCACAGAAGTCATAAATGGAAAGCCTGCAACAAGGATATAGATCACGAATTTCATAAATTTACAACTAGTTGTTGCAGAAATTGCTAAGAAGTAGATGTCTAATTGAACTTATTTTATAAAAAAAAAATATGAAGCCCAAGCCAGAGAGGCAATGAAGAGTTTTAGGCATGCACAAGCTTTGGTAGATTAAGAAAACAATTCAAACAGATATTAATCAAACAAGATTATTCTTATAAGTGATTCTGAATCTCCCTAATTTCTCTTAAGCTACAAACTATTGCACACAAATAAATTATAATTAGTATACCTTAGTCTTCAGTTTTTCTAGTTTATGTATTATGAAAGGACATTTCAGTACCTCTCTCCCACACTGATTTTGCCTTTGGTGAAGTTCTTCTGAGTGACTGCCTAAGACAACCTTTGCTACTTCACAATTCAACATGGATCTAGAGGGAGATATATTCTGTATTTCTTCAAAAGAAGCACTTTCTAAACTTCTCTTACTGCTACAACAATTACCGTCCTGTGCAGGCATAAACTGATGAAGCCGTATTCTTGGAGTAGTAGCCAGGATACTGTCTGAATAGCAATTCAATTTTCTCCTTTTTGGCCATGATATTTCACACACTTTTGCTGTCAAATTTCTTGATCTTTTTGAACTCGTTAAGTTACTAGTCCCGTCAGGGTCTGAATAAGAAAGCCCCTTGCTGTTTCGACTCAAGCTTCTTAGTGAGTATCTAGATTCTGAAGAATGATTTTTCAATTGAACACCAGATTCTGGTTGAGTTGAGCCAGAAGTTGCAGTCGACCTTCCTGCAGAAACATTTCCTGCATCATGCACAATCAAAGGGGAGTTGGCAACTGTTCTACTCCCAAGATTAGGTGCGGGTGCAGCAAAGTCTGTCTCTTCAGATTCTGGGCAAGTATTTACAGAATTATCAATCTGAAGATCATGCAGTGTTGGATTAAGGCTGCAGGCAGATTCATCCACAGTCATTGTCTTGTAATTTTCTTCTCTTGTGTGCTTCATTAAGCTTATAGCATATGGTTTCAAACCAGAATCACTAGTGCATGCCGTCCCACAGGAAACCATGATCAGATCATGTGATGTTTCACAAGATCTAGAATGAATCTTTTCCTCATGATTATGAGGATTTGCACTTAAATATTCTGAAGGACTTGATAGTTGTAGTGTATTCCTGAGACAATCAAGTGATCTAGATGAAGACACTTCATTGGCAACTTTATTTTGAAGACCAAACGAGTTCCTAGTGACTAATAGATCTTGAGCATGATCAGACATCAAAGATGAATCCAATGCCGTAGTTACGCTACATGGATTGTGTTCTGCAGACGATCCAGATGAAGCTGCTTTATCACCAACTTTACTATGAAGAGCAAGCGAGTTCCTAGTAAATGACTGATCGATGGCCTGATCAGGCACTAAAGATCTAGCCATTGACCTAGTTATTCTCCTAGAGTTGCATTTAACAGTCACCTCATCTCCAAAATTAGAAATCTGTGTTGTTCTGTTAAGATATTCCTCAGAACCCTTTTGCTCTGACCTAGTTATTCTATGTGGATTGCATTCTATAGGTAATCCAGGTGAAGCTGCTTTATCACCAACTTTATTATGAAGATCAAGCAAGTTCCTAGTAAATGATGGCTCTATAGCACGATCAGACATTAAAGGTGTAACCACTGACCTAGTTAATCTCCTAGCATTTCCTTCAACGGTCACCTCATCTCCAAAATTAGCAATCTGTTCTGTTCCATTAAAATATTCATCAGGGTCCTTTTGTTTTGATTCACCACATTGGATTTTTACAACAGAGTCAGACACTGGTGAGTCCTGAACAACTTCAGAGCATATAATGTTACAATCTCTTTGATCATCTTTTTGGGGGCCCATAATTGTAGCCACATTAGCATGTTCTTTATGAATATACTCAGAAATGCAAATTTCACTTTCCGATGCAGTGGGAAGTTGACATGAGATTCCTGGAGCAATATGCTTGCTGCTCAACTCTGTATCAAAACCAAGTACTTATGTATGTTAATTACAAACAGTTAACTCCATGCTTAATGTCAAGAGCTCATTCAAGTTGGTGCATTACAAAACATTCAAGCTAGTGCATCACCAAACAGACTACTAGATAAAAATCCATGTGGCTTTAACTAGAAGAATATTCATGGTCTGAACCAATCACCACATAAATGCCAAGAGCCTAGTCAAGTGTTGCATTTTAAAATGAATAAACTACTAGGGGATAAAAATCGATATAGTTCTTACTAGAGGTATTTACACAGTTTGTGTCAATCACAACATATGGTATCTGCATCACAATGAAAAGACGAAATATTTCAATACTTTTCAGTCAAAGTCGCCTGGAAAATTTCCTTTAAATTTCATCCTCAAGCTTGCCTTCTCCTAAAATAAAATGTGACATCAATAAATATATCTATTCTCAAAGGTTTGACAGGTAGGATTGATAGGCCTACTAACTAGTTACTGAAAACTGAAAAGGGTAAACTGAAAATTGAAAATTATGAAGTTGTAAAATAATGTAATATGAAATTGATTCTAAGGAATAAAACCTTAGTTTCACACTATGTCATTGTTTAAGAATCTTAATGATATTCCAAAAGTTTAGTCCAAGACAGAATACCACAACCAGCAACTTCTCTATTCAATGTGGAAAATAAGCAACCTGATGTTAACATCGGGATGAAAACTGGAAGAGGAAGAAACAAGTGCCGAGGTTAAGAAACAACCAAATAAGTTGCCCAAATTTTACACCATTTTTGTACATTTTGCCATGCCCAGGAAAAAAAGGGATGAACAATAATTTAAAATGAGGGCATAAAGATGGAGAGTGATTTGATGTGTCTGACATGCAACTTTACAACATTTGCTCTGAACGTAGTACACATCCACCGTATGACTGATTTATGAGAAGAGATTGGCATGAATTGAGAAGATTACAGATACTACTGAAGTTTAAAGTGATGACTCTGGATGGTACCAGATGGCCTAGTTGCTACTGATGATATATACTCCTATTACATCTCCACCTCCTTGGATTACATTACTTTCTTCCTAGAATTCTCTCTTACAGTAAGTGTCCTTACAAGGTTACACTACCTATCCATCTTCACCAGTATACCTCACCTATTTCTAGAGCTCTGGTAGCCCATAACTACCCTGTAGCAATCTTAAAGATTTATATTCAGTGTTGATATTAATGGTCTGAAAGCAAAAGAATCAATGAATTACCAAGACAATCAGTTTGACCAAAAAAATTATAAATGTATCAATTCAAATTTGACTTGTTCCGAAAAATTAAATGAATATTCCAATTTCTTCCAAATAGCTGAACATATTACAAGTCTATAGTTATCAATTGAACATGGAGCAACGACAAAGCCAACTACCTCAGTCAGTTGGCATTTTTTCTTTATTCGTAATTATGCTGGGATAACTGGATTAACTTATAATTTTTCTCACGAAATTTGATATCATCCAAATTTGGAGAGTAAGAGAGGGATTTACCATTCTGAGATTCCAAAAGCCAAGAAGGAGGCTGCTTGCCGTCAGCGAGAAGGCTATAGACGAGGGATTCAGCATACGACTCTCTCTGCTGCCTCAGCTGGGACTCGATCTGGCACTTCCTATCGAAGATCTTCTTGAATAGCTGCTCTATTGGCGTCATCTCGGCCTCAGATCCAGCCGATTGGGAACAGATGCAAGCTTTGAATCCCTAACGAGACGACGCTGGGATCAACGACGGAGACATAGGAGTCACCTGATTGTTCTCCGCCTGTACATGACCGGCGGCCACACCGCGCAGATCGAAAACGAGACGCGAGGATTCGGGAAGGCGAAACCCTAGTCGAGAGCGAAGCAGAGTTGGCGGAAAAATAAGGGATTTGAAAATTTTCAACGGCCAAGTGACATCGAAATAAAGCGAAAAATAATACATTTAAGTGTGTGCAATTATAGTATAGCACCTGAAGTTCTTGAATATTACATTTGCTCTCTAAAAATGTCAAATTTACCTCACTTGTTTTTTCACTAAACCCTGATCTTCTGTTTTTAGGAGGATGTGGGAGGAATTTTGACTATGATTTGGGAGGCATCTGCTGGAGTTAACAGAGGGGAAAAGTAAGTTACATTCTTGCATGTTTCTAAATTTGCAAGGAATAAGATGAAGAAAATGTTCTAATTTTATCTTAGGGCCGTATGATATATATTTGATAATGAGAATGGTAATTGGTTTAATTGAGGGGGAATGAGTTTAGTGATAACCTAAGAAGAGTTGGGTTATAAAATTAGGGGTATAAAACCTATATCTTGATCCTGATTCTCATCTACCAAACATCAAGAATAGAAATAAAATTATTTCATTCTCATTCCAGCCTCCTAAATTCGTCTATCAAGCACTCCTTATATATTGAAAAGAGATTTTTTTATAATTTTATAAATTTAATTTCATTCACCTTCATTTCTTCCTAATGAATCTTCTCCCCGTGAATAGAGATGGAATAAGTATTTTACTTTTCTGGTCTTCCGTCCCCTCTTTTCCCATTAATGAACTTGCCCCTCGATTACTTATCAGACTACCCCGATTAGGAAGCTAGATATATTAGAGAAAAAATTATTTTCTCAAAATCTATTAATTTTTTTATTGAAATTAGGAGGTTAGATTAATCTATTTGTTTAGATTATATATATAATATTATATTAATTTGAATATATTTTTATTGAAGGGTAATAGATGGATAAAAAAAAAGGAATAAATATAAATATAAAAAATATCTGATATAAATTATTTGAATATATTTTTATTTAACCACTCCCTTGCTAGGTGAATTGGTTACATAAACATCTTAAAGCTTTGCCTTTCTTTGAGGTCCAATGTTGAAATTTTTTTATCGGTCCAAGGTTCAATCCTTGGTACCACCTTTTTTTTTTGCCCCCACGGGCTGGATCAGCTGGTAAGTGGTCTGGAATTTGCCCCGATAGGCCACAGGGTCGAAGGTCGCCAATTGCACACAAGAATAAAATCTTGGTCTGCTGGTCTAAATTCCGAGACCCCCAGTCCATACCCCCCCAACTTAATCATGATTTACTTCCTCTAAAATCCTATGGAGCCGAGTTGAGGGGACCGCTGAGGTGACGGTTCACCTTATTGCCCCAATGTATAGGAGGATGAAAAATATAAGCTCAGATTTCTTACCATTTTAGAAGGGACCGTCACCCAGAATTCAGCTTGCAAATTTTGATATGCCGATTATAAAAAATTATAATGGCAGTCTTAACAGATTTTAAACCGACAAAAGAATAAAAAGAGGAGAACGTCTAATTTGTTCTTTTAAAATTCGCTAACAGATTGAATTTTTTTAATAAGTAAAAGAGGAGAACGTCTAATTTGTTCTTTTAAAATTCGCTATGGGAAAATAAGACATAAGAGAGAAAATAATTATTAAAAATAAAGTATATTATTAAAAAAAATATTAGTTTTAGAAGTTGAAAAATTATTAACAAATCATGAAAAATATTTTATAAACCAAAATGATTAAAATAGAAATTTAACAAACAAATAGAGTTTTTTACGGTAATTATTATTATTTATTATTGTTGTCGTTGTGAATTTATTATCTTTTAAAAATTTATCTCTTGCTAGAAAACGCCTCGCTTTCTTCTCCAGCTCCGATCGCCTTGCGGTTCTCGGTCTTCCTCGATCTCGTAGTTTCCGAGTGGCGCCTCCGGACGCGCTTTGTGAACTACTCCTAGTCCAGTAGGATTGCCAAACATTTCGACATTTTTGGCCACCTCTCCACGGCGAGCATGGCTTTTTGTTGAAGGAGGTTTCCTTTGACGGCCAAGGTTGATGATTGCCGCGCTAGCCTTGGTCGCGGTGGCTCAAAGTGGGGAAAGATCGCATTTTGCTTTATTATTATTATTATTAATTCTGGAAGGTATGCAAGTTTGGAGGATTAGCTGTCTAGATCATGATTTCTGAGCCTGAGATGGAAACTTAGGGCTTCTCCAAAGGTATATCTGGTGTTTCTTGGTTGGTGATTCATTGTGCCAAGCTGCATTGAGTGAAAAAGCGGGCATTGCTTGTGTATCTGTTATCTGGATTCCTGGGTGTTGGTACCAGAGGCGGCTTGCTGTTGCTCTTGGGGCCGTGGCGGCACATTCTGGATTCATCAATTGCGCCTTCCTGAGAGGGCGATGGGATCTGAGTGGAGAGGAGAGAGGCATCATGGCCTGAAACCTCATGCTGAGGCGAAGCGGAGAGGTTAAAGAGCAGATTCAAGTTCAAGGTGTGGATGATCCGGACGACGACCACGGTGCTGCTCTGGACGTGCCTCCTCCAGCTCACGGCGCTGGGGCAGAAGTGGGCGTCGCGTGTCTGGAGTGGCCGGCCATCTTGCTCTCTCCCCTCTGACGTACCAATCCATGGGAAATAGTCCACCTCTATCTTCATTAAGAAGACCGTTCTTCCACCCAAGACTGAGTATTCTTTCAACTTCTATGAATTCTTAGACCTTTTTTTTCCTTGCATTTTAATTACTTGGGTTATTTTATCACTGTAGTTGGATATGCTGGAGGAAACATAGTTCCTTTGAGTTTTCTTTGCTAGGATACCCATTTGAGACCATGCATTTGCAGTAAGAACAATCTTATTTTAGTTTGCTCTTAGCTGTTTACGCAATGCATGACCTTTCAATTACTCAGGTTGCTTGATCATTGTTAATAACTTGACGTCTTGCTTTTGTCATTAATTGGCCCATATAAGGCACTGATGTGGTATCCTTTTCCATTTTCTACTTTAAGTTGATTCATCAATAAGTGTAATACCGATTCCTGGTTGCTTGATGGGATTTACCATCCATGTTTAAATCCTTTTTGAGGTATTGTCTTCCTTGTGAAGCATTTAGATTGGGAGGACACCCTTGTGATTAATTGACCTCAATGAAATTTGGCTAATTTGTGCTGCATTTTCAATGTCATTGTTTAGTTGATGTTCATCTAGCGTATCAACATCATCGCCCTAGATATGACAAAACTAAGTAGCTTCCTGGTTGTCCAATTTTCTAGCTGCTATATGATCAAGATTCTTCTGTGTAGGCTTTGAAACATCTGTCCCAATTCCAATTTAAATCTGTGCTTCTTGATTGAGATTTTGTCTGATTCGCTGACCTGAGTTTTGATATGAAAAATTTATGGTGTTTTACTTTTAGGGGTCTACAGTAACAATGGTTATATGATGGTCTCATGTAATAGTGGGCTCAACCAAATGCGAGCAGCTGTCATGATTTTTATCAAACTTAAAATTATCTTTGGGTCCTTGGCACAAACAGTTCCTTCTTCCTTTTGCATTGATTTAATACTTATGGAACATTTGTTTCTCGTTTCCATATCTGCGATATGGTTGCTATTGCAAGATATTTGAATGTGACACTTATAGTACCAGAGTTGGATAAAACATCATTTTGGTCTGATCCCAGATGTGCACGCACATTTAATCTAAATGCTTAAAGCTCAGTTTCCAAAACATCTGTTTTTTTTTTTTTTTTTGCTCCTTTGACCTCACATCCAACTTGGCATGATTTTTTAAAGCTAAAGGTCATGTTCATTTGGCAGTGAATTCCAAGATATATTTGATATCCACCATTTTATCACCTCTCTGAGGGATGAGGTCCGGATACTAAAAGAACTACCGCCTAGACTAAAATGGAGAGCTGAGAAGGGAATGGTGTACACTATGCCACCCGTTAGCTGGTCTGCCATATCGTATTACAAAAATCAGGACAGTATGCTTTTCGAATCATAATAAAATAGAGGAATGTGTTAACAATCATCATTACCTTGTAACCAGATTCTGTTCTTGATAAAGTAGCATAAGATTGTGCATTTCAACAGAACAGATACACGGCTTGCCAACAATGGGCTACCTTTAGAGATTCAAAAGTTGCGTCGTCGTGTGAATTTTGCTGCATTGAGATTTACTTCTCAGATTGAGGAGTTGGGTGGAAGGGTAATCAGGATTCTGCAACAGAATGGTCCTTTTTTGGTTCTGCATCTACGATGTGAGATGGACATGTTGGCTTTCTCTGGATGTACTCATGGTTGCACTGACGAAGAGGCAGAAGAGCTGATGAGAATGAGGTACAAGTTTTTCTTTTTTTTTTTCTTTCTTTTTTTTGGGCAAGTCTGTGCACTTCTTCAATGCCCCCTTTGAAGGTTTTATTAACGATCGGTGAATACCTTATCCATTTGGTGCAGATATGCATATCCATGGTGGAAAGAGAAAGTTATCAATTCTGACCTCAAAAGGAAGGATGGTCTCTACCCTCTAACACCAGAAGAGACTGCTCTGGTTTTGAGAACCCTCGATGTTGATCGTCATACCCAAGTATACATTGGTGCAGGAGAAATATATGGTGGCGAACGGAGAATGAGAGCTCTTTCTAATGCTTTTCCAAATTTGGTGAGCGTAGTTCATATTTATTTATCATTGTGTTCTTACTTTGATTTTCTAAATTCAAATAATTGAATAGGTGAGGAAGGAACTTTACTTGAGCCATCAGATCTTCAATATTTCCAGAACAATTCTTCGCAAATGGCAGCACTAGATTGCATGGTTTCTTCAGCCAGTGATACTTTTGTTCCTACTTTTGATGGAAATATGGCTAAAGTTGTTGAAGGTCATCGCAGGTACCGCCTTTGATATCAAAATGTTACTGAATTTCTTTATTTTTCCGAAAGAATGAATGAGAACTCACATTTTGAGTTTACAGAAGGAAAAGTTATTGTTTTTGTTATTCAAACCAAAATTTGATTTTGCCTAAGAGATCTCTCTGTTTACAATTTGCAGACACGTGGGCTTCAAGGAGACCGTCATGATAGATCGAAAGGGCTTAATGGAACTGATTGTTCGGTTTACTAATGGAACTCTAGAGTGGGAAGACTTCTCTTCATCAGTTAAGTCAACTCATGCTAATCGCATGGGAAGACC
>JBBPFP010956773.1:0-14041 GCA_037974795.1 Kaempferia galanga | reverse complement strand
GTCTTCCATCAAATTTAGTAACACTTGGAAAGAAATAAAAGGAATTTTAAGAGCACACAAATAAGGCTTTCAGACATTATTTTCCATGAAAATTATTAACTCTTGCTAGATAGGGTGACATTCTAAAGGCTGGATATGGTGATGCCAAGTATTTACCATTCAAAGATTTTCATGTTCTCAGCAGTGTATTTCTGACACTGACTAGTTAGTAGAGATTGAGGATGATGTTCATGTAAAATATAATATCAAGAAAACTGATCATAACAAGCCTCTTTGCAAATTAAGATGCCAATAATTCTAACATGAAAATTGCCAACAATTTAGCCTTCAAGCAGCATGCAACGATATGAAAGTGAACAAACCTCGAAAAAATAAAAACGCCTTGAAAGAAAATTAATCAGACTACCATGAGCGATGAATAATGTCAGCTATAGCTACAAGAGAGAATTTTTCTTATAATTGGAAAACCTAGACTGAAATCTATCAAGGGTCCACCTATTTCTAGTTCAAAACAATTAGTTATAATACAAATGAATCTTCTAAGCTTCCTTTGAACAGTGATGCATTACCTAAGAAAGTATTAAGAGATCAACTTGAACAGGATCAGACTGTAATTCCCTACATGCAAAGCTACTGAAGTGAACTGGGTCAGACAGCAATCCACTACAATGAAAGCTAACTCTAATTGACGTCATTATCACACATCAGTTGCATCTACATAATTATCAAAGAAGTTGAAAGATATAACCTGCGATGAGATACAAAGCGGAGACTCACAATTGGTAGCAAAAGGGGGAGACTCACAATTGGGGGAACACTGATGGCAAAAGACAACTTCGCTCGCCCCCAGCACCCCATCAACCCATCCTAGGCCAACACGGAGAAGGTAAATCACGGGTGGCTACTAGCACTTGAAATAGTGACTAGCACATAAATGAGACATTTACCTCGGCTATGCCGAGATTCGAACCCCAGACAACACCTCATGTATATTTGCTAGCCACTAGACTATCCCTAGGGGACACAATTGGGGGGAGAGAGAATCTGAAAATGGGTAGATACAACCTTAAACACCGTCCTTTCGGCGCCAAGGCTTGCGCTGACGGACAATGACGGCGGGCATGACCTTCTTTCGGAGGTCAGGCTTCCCCTTCTTGACGGTGGCCATGACCATGTCCCCAACGCAAGCCTACTAATGCGAAGTATTTCAAACCTGCATAGGCTATTTTTTATTCTTGTTCTTTTCCCTCGTTTGCCGAACACGGCCTGCGCCATTTGTATGGGCCTTTACGCAAAATTAAGGCTCTTAGTAAATGGGTTGCTTCTTAGTTCTTCCCCTTAAATTCTACAGAAACTTATATTTTTAATAATGTTTTGATATCATGAATCATTTTAAATTAGTATTTTTTTTTCTCTGCTACAATGTATATACAAGAAAACATGTTATTACATTTTTTATTAGCTACGATTGTTGAGGAGGAAAATATAAAAAAAAATACTGAGTATCTATTATAGTTAGCATCAAGCTCAACAAATAACGCTTGCATGTTAAAGTTAAACAACCAGAACTATATAAGGAATTCTATTAGAGCGAGAGCTGAACCATGAAAATTAGACTCATATTGTCGCTGCTATCATCTAATTTCTGCCGCCTAAAACAATCGAAAATCTGTTTCATCGTCATATTCGACTACATTCCTTAAAAAAAAAATGTCGATTAATTTCTTATAATTGAATTAGCTACGTTAATTGCAAGCTGGAATCGAGTTAGAAAATCATAAAATGTAAAATAAACGCATTATAAAAACAAGTAAATTAATTCTTTAAATCGGAAAAGTTTGAAATATACAAGAAGATTCAAAAGAACGAAAAACTATAAATAGGAGCCTCAACAAGTCACTCTTTCCTTAATCTGACAAAGAACCAGGCTAGCACTGCTGAGGAGAGAAGTGATGCAGATCTTCGTGAAACCCCTAGCTGCCCTAAATGGGAGGACGTTCACCCTCGAGGTCGAGAGCAGCGACACCATTGACAAGGTCAAAGACAAGATTCAGGTGTTCCTGCCTTTCCTTGGATCTCAACCTCTTGTTGGTTTCGTCTTGCTGGTCCAATTTAGGGTTCTCTTGAGTCGGCAGTACGCAACTAGGCTGCTTTAGAGTTTTTGTTCTATGTTTGTCCTTTGTGCTTTTCTTTTCCAGTTGCTTGTTGCGGTTTGAATTTTTCATAGCGGAGGATTGATAAAGCTTCTCCCAACTGGTATTGTAGCTTTTATGGTTGGGCTTGGACAAAGAATGCAATTCTTTAGCCGTGAAACAGTCCTCATCAGTCCGCAAAAACTTTTGCAACGCATTATTTGATCAAGCACGCGATTTTGCGATTGTGAAATTAATGGTCATACGGCATTCATCATTTGATTTTTATTCCTGGGGTTTTAGGTACGGCTGACTTACCTTTCGAGTTGACTCGGCCTGAACCCAAAACGATCACATTAAAATAAAATAGCATCAAGGATTATTTAGGTTTGAACTTCTATGCGGATTAACCACTCTAAAAATTTTCCTGAACGATCGCCTATTGATGATGCAGGCCAAGGTAGACATTCCACCAGATCAGCAGAGATTATTGCTTTTTTCAGGGAAGGAATTGGAAGATGGTAAAACTCTTGCAGACTACAACATTCAGAAAGAGTCAACACTTCGTTTGCTTCTCAGGCTTCGTGGTGGAATGATGATCAAGGTGATGACCTTACCTGGTACAGAAATTGAGATTGACATTGAGCCCACTGATACAATTGATAGGATAAAGGAACGGGTCGAGGAGAAAGAAGGGATCCCGCCTGTCCAGCAAAGGTTTGTTTGCTTTTCTGTTGAATGGTAACTTTAATGAGATTGAATCTATCTGACAATTTCTGATTTATTCTAACATGTCAAAATCCTCAAAAACTCATTCTCTCTTAGAAATTGATGAGGGTGCTCATAATACTGTTTCTTCAAGAATTTCCGTGAAGTGTTTTCAGAGGATTTTACTTGAATGCTTTCGTTGTAGAATTGGATTGTCGAGTGAATTGGTTTGACCTCCATTTTGTAGAAGTAACAATTTAATCAGTCCAACGCTGAAAAAGTGATAGTGAAAAGACATGGTTGACAATCTTGACGCCAAATTTTATACATTTTGACCTTAGTTGATCCACTGAACCTGCTTACCTGTTATTGCCTTTCATTAACAAACAGTGCTTGGAGGGAATAAAACAGCATAGTTGTTAATTCATTTCCTTATCATATACTTAGAACCTCATGATCCTTTTGTTAGAAAATTTCAATTTAGCTATAATCTTCTACTTTGATATCTAGGTAGTTCAGTACTTTTGAGACAGACAACCTGTGGAATTGGAAGTATCATTTGGGAGGAACTGTTTTGATTTTAGATATCAATTGTTAAAAGAAACCATTAAAGAAAAAAGAATTACTGCCAAAGAGACTTGGTTCACTGAATATTTTGTGTGAAAACCTGTGTGATTATATTGGCTTATGTTTCAAATTGTGCCGAACTTCTGTATTTGTTGTCCTTGCAATATTTTGGATTCGATGATAAAATTGCTAGCAGAAGCTTCAAATGTAGTAGTTTTTTTCAATCTTGACTTACTCCTGATTGTTTAAATTTATTAAATTCCTTTTGAACTTGGCCTCCATTGATGTTTTAATGTGGGAAGTTTGTCCGTTAATTTGTTGCCTTGTCTGCTTAATATCTTTTTGTGATGCTAACTGGATTTTGGTGCCGTTTCACTAATCGTGATCTTGCTGTGGATGCAATTGTTGGTCATTGTGTGGAGCGTCTTACATGTCAAATATAATTCTGGGAGTTTTAGTATTATTTTTTCGAATTATTACTGGGTTTAGTATTATTTTCTCCTTGTCACTGAGTTCACAGCCATCTTATATTGTTTCGTTACAGGCTTATACATGCTGGGAAACAGCTAGCTGATGACAAAGACTGCCAAGGAATACAATATTGAAGGTGGCTCTGTTCTCCACCATGTCCTTGCCCTGATGGGTGGCAAGGACTAATTCCAATATGCTGGGGATGTGTTACTTGTGACCTTAATTGTCGTTTTTTCGTTTTTCCTTGCCCTGAGGGGTGGCAATGACCTTTATTTTTTCATTTTGTTTTCCGTAAAAGATGATTACCATGACCTTAATCGTCGTCCCTTACTGTCGGTCTCAGGTTACTTGTGACTCTTGAAATCAAATGATGTTGTTTTGGATATATTTTACAATATGATAATCACAATCTAAGTGGCTTTGCTATTAGGCATTCTTGTCATCAATGAAGTCTATTCCAAAGACACACTTTAAATTTCGTGGTAATGGTTCTCAAGATAATTGGCTTTGCTCTTCATAATTCTTTGGCATCAAAGATATGTATTTTAAAGATATATTCGTTGAGTGGCCATGCCTGTTTTTTTTCAGAGATTGACAAAGGCGTAATTTGAAAAGTAAACGCCTGATTTGCTTGTTTAGGAAACCTAGGTAAACTTGGATTGTAAAACATGCTTTTAAGTTTACCGTCACTTGTGCAACATCTGTGAGAAGAAACACTGTGAAGGTGAGAACGTAGTTTATGTTTATTTTGTAAACTATTAGAGTAAAACCTTATATTTCAAACTATTGGGTGTAAAATGGAAAAAGAAGAATAAATTTCCACAGTCCTAACGGGCTGTTGGAGAGTCCGACCTGCTCGTCTGACGGATTGGAGACGGATTGTGCCCAACTGAAGCTTGGCTCTGGAATAAAGCGTTAGGTATCTGCCCCTTCCTTTTACCAACGACAGTCGTCGATCCTCAGATTTCGTTTTGCTTCGGCTGTTGCTTAGTTTTACCGTCTCCGAAACCCGGCGGAATCTTTGAAACCCTAGGCTCGATGGGGCAGGGAACCCCCGGCGGGATGGGGAAGCAGGGACACCCTGGCGATCGTAAGCACGACGGTGATAAGAAGGACAAGAAGTTCGAGCCGGCGGCACCGCCATCTCGTGTCGGCCGCAAGCAGCGCAAGCAGAAAGGTCCCGATGCCGCTGCACGAATTCCCACCGTCACCCCCCTCTCGAAGTGCCGCCTCCGCCTTCTCAAGCTCGATCGCATCAAGGACTATCTCCTCATGGAGGAGGAGTTCGTCGCTAACCAGGAGCGCCTCCGCCCCCAGGAGGAGAAGAACGAGGAGGACCGATCCAAGGTAGACGACCTCCGGGGTTCGCCCATGAGCGTGGGGAATCTTGAGGAGCTTATTGATGAAAACCATGCCATCGTCTCCTCGTCCGTCGGGCCGGAGTACTACGTCAGCATCCTTTCCTTTGTCGATAAGGACCAGCTGGAACCTGGGTGTGCCATCCTTATGCACAATAAGGTCATTCTTTTTCTCGATCGCTTCTCCATTTTAGGGTTTGTGTTAGCACTTTTTTCCACTGTAAGATCGGCGCTAACCTTTTGTATTTTTAATGAGAAATTTGAGGCTGCTACGTCGGAGCATCTTCTTCCAGGCGGGACCAGAGGATCCGCTCTCTGATCTTTTTCTGTCGAAAAGAATGATAAAATGTATTTTTTTTCTTCTTATTCCCCTTTGTTGGATTTTTTAGGAATGACTTCAGATCCTCTGCTTAAATGGACACCTTGAATTGGCTCTTTCTGCAATCACTATAAATTTGTCTTTTCCTTATAATATGCAAGCCGTGGGACTAGCAGCTAGCATATTCTCTATTCACTACTCTACCTTTTCTAGGATCATAGGGATCTTAGGATAGTTGAGTTTGCTTGAATTATTTGTTAACTTTTTATGGTCATATGGACCAGCTCAATGGTAAAGGGGAGCCTTGGCACAACGTTAAAGTTGCTGCTGTGTGACCTAGAGGTCATGTATTCGAATCTCGGAAACAACCTCTTGCAAAGTCGGATAAAGCTGCATATAATAGACCCTTGTCCGGGACCCCACATTGGACCAGCTCAAGGCACCAGATTAAACAAAACTTGGATGAAAGGAACAAGTAGGCTGGAGATGATGAACTGGTGAAGATGACCATGCTGGTGAAGTAGGCATGGAGTTGGCAGAAGTCAAGTAAGAAATGGGAGGGAAAGGAGAGTGTGGATAGGAAGAAAATCTTTCTTTCTGTTTGTTTCGTTGGCGGATCCCCATTCATGTTTATGACTTGAATTCTGATGCTCATTGTGCTACCTTGACCGCCCTTTCGAGTTTTCTCTTTAAACCATTCTAATTACTTATTCTTCTGTGTTTTTTGATATAGTATGCAGAAGTTTATGTTTATTCAAAAAAATATGAAAATTCATTTAGTGTGTAAGCAATCATGTAATGATAAATTATTATTGTTTTTCTAAAAGCTAGATTCATGATTTTGTAAAAGAATAAAGAATAATATTTATTTAAAGCTTGTTTAAAAAGAATGTAATGGTCGGTATACCAAACATTACATTTAGAACTAATTTAGTATACAAAGTGCCATTTAATTTTATTTATTCCCTGCATCTTATACCCTTAAAATTTAGATTATGTAGATAAATAGCTTGCATACACAATCTTGCTCCGAGGACAGTCGAGGGTCTGCAAACTTAGGATTGCAAGATCCTATAACTTAGTTAGGATATCGTATCAAGTATCTTGCATCTGTTATTTTATAATTTTAACTGCAGCTTAAGTTTAATTAAGACCACATAGCATACCCTAACATGTAATTCTCTATCCAATTTAAAGAAATAAGTTAGAGCAAACTATCAAGTTAGAGAAAAGTATTTCCAGAGGCAATGAGTTCATGTACGACATGCAAAATATTCCACAGTAAGTAACCTTATATGTGAGTATAATTCTAATCATCCAATAGGTAAACTATTTTAGTAGTGCGTTTTTTATCAATTATCAAACACATGTTACGCATTTCTTCTATAAAATTTGAAAAAAACAATCTGTAGAGAATTATTGACCAGTTTCACTGCATGGTAACTGTACTAGCTGTGTTTCTTTTCTTTGACATGAAGATCTGTTTTAAGTGGAATATCATAAGTTGCACTTGTTTAAACATCTAATTGTTAACAAAAAATTTATGCAAGTATCCATATAGCTGTCACTACCAATGCACTAGCTGTGTTTGCTTTTTTTGAAGTGAGAATCTTGACTACCTGATATTATTATTTTTCCTGTGTATCTATTGTTAATTAAATCAGAATGTCTTCTGCAGGTCCTATCAGTTGTTGGCCTTCTTCAGGATGAAGTTGATCCTATGGTTTCTGTTATGAAAGTTGAGAAAGCACCTTTGGAATCATATGCTGATATAGGTGGCTTAGATTCTCAAATTCAAGAAATTAAAGAAGCTGTTGAACTTCCTCTGACTCATCCTGAGCTGTACGAAGATATTGGCATTAGGCCCCCTAAGGGTGTCATATTATATGGGGAGCCTGGAACTGGAAAAACTTTGCTTGCCAAGGTGAGAGATTGTATTATTTTGATTCTGTTCATTTTTTGTGACTCACAAACTATCATGCCATTTTGCGTTGCTTGAATCATTCAATTTTCCTTTTCTTTCTATTTTTGTCTATGTTTTACTTTTTACCAATAATTTTGTGTAATTATATTTGCACAATCAATTGGTCTTCTCTTGGACAAATTTGCTTCCCTGTCATTTTTTATGAGTTGAATGGAATAGTATCAAGGTTCAAAGTTGTGTTCTGAGTTGGGCTAGTTGCCTTCTGTCAAAAATAACCACTGATGTTGTGCTGAACAACACTGAAGGGTTGGGGAGCTGCTGCAGAATGCTAGTAGCATAATGAGGAAAAGGAGACAGGGAGCAACTTCCAAACCATTGAAGCATGATCTTGATCAGGAGGAAGAGGAACAGGAGAAAGAAACCAACCTAGAAGTTTGCTGGAGCCATCACCATTGAAATTGTTGCCTCTTGGACTTGGCCTGTGCTGGCGTACCACCATAGGAATTGAACATGATGTCTCACCAAATCCCTTATTAGTATAATTCTCAGCTTTTGTTAGGGATAATAATACATGCAGAGATATGTTTATAGGAAAGAATATAACTGTTGGCATATTTATTGTTATGGAACATGGCATTTCCTAATGCTAATTTATTGCCTATCAAAAATTTTATTGTACTTATATCTCCTTTTTACACTCAATTAGATTGTTGAAATTATTATACTCTTAGTCACTTTAAAGCTATGATTGACAACATCTGTAACTCCTTTACTATGCTCTCATCGACAAATCGCAGGCTGTAGCTAACTCAACATCAGCCACTTTCTTGCGTGTTGTTGGTAGTGAGTTGATTCAAAAATATTTGGGTGATGGCCCAAAACTTGTTCGAGAATTATTTAGAGTAGCGGATGAACTTTCTCCTTCGATAGTGTTTATTGATGAGATAGATGCAGTTGGAACCAAAAGGTAAAATTAAACAGGAATTAAAAGTCTGCACTTCTTTTTCTGTACGAGTAAAGATGATGTTTATTTTGAAAAAAAAATAATCGCATTATTTTTCTAGATATGATGCTCATTCTGGTGGTGAGCGCGAAATACAGAGGACTATGTTGGAGTTGCTGAACCAGTTAGATGGTTTTGACTCGAGGGGGGATGTTAAGGTCATTCTTGCAACTAACAGAATTGAAAGTCTGGATCCAGCCTTGCTCCGTCCAGGTCGGATAGATAGGAAGATTGAATTCCCACTGCCAGATATTAAAACAAGGCGGCGAATTTTTCAAGTGTGTTATTTCTCTTGACTAATTATAGAGCTATGGTTCAACGCAATATGCCTATTTCTGCACATGACCCTATTTTTGGGACCTGCTGATCTTTTTGCCATCGATTGCTTAGATACATACTACTAGAATGACTCTGGCAGATGATGTCAACCTGGAGGAATTTGTCATGACAAAGGATGAATTTTCTGGAGCTGATATCAAAGCAATATGTACTGAAGCTGGTTTGCATGCTTTGAGAGAGCGTAGAATGAAGGTAACCTATGTTTCTCGTGATTACTATTTTACTTGAAAGTGAAAGTAAGGGGAATGTTTATAGTCTGGTGTCATCAGATGCTATCTTGTTATTCATAGATACCTTTGCTTCCATATGCGCACATGTTTTTAATTTATCTGTTAAAATATTTGCCAGCTGTTTCTGAAAGAGACCATGAGATTTTTTTTCTGTTCATATCCAAGATTCCCAAACCTAATAATCCTGATATATAATTGGTACACATTACTTTTGGAGATTTTTTGCAGAGAAAATTTACATCGTTATGCCTATTTCTTCTAAATTGTTCTGGTGACTGATGGTTGTAGTTTCCATCCGCTCCTATTTAGTTTTCCAAGCCTAATTATTTACATAGTTATGCCTTTTTCTTCTGTCTTATTCTGGTGACTGATGGCTGTAGTTTCCATTTGTTCCTATCCAAGTTTTCCAAACTTAAAGGATATATAATTGGTACATATTACTATGGAGATATTTTATTTACATAATTATTCCGTTTTTTCTATCTTATTCTGGTGACTTATCGTAGTAGTTTCCATCTGGTGGTTCATGTGAAACTTGATTATATGTTCTTCACTAAGAGATTTGAGCATACTTACTTTAGTGGTTGGCTTTTTTTAAGATTCTATAATGTTCAACTCCTATGTCTGGACAAGTATGCCAACTTCTAACATCTACATGGAATTCCTAGTCTAGTTAGTTAATTTATCTCTTTGAAAGTGAAGAAATCTAATTTTGTTAAAACTGGATATTTATGTGGATTTAGCTATTTTAGTATGTCTTGATGTTACCTTGAAATAAATAAAATGGATATTGTTCATTGATGAGATGTATTTATATGTTTGCTTGTTTACAGAACTGGCCTTGTAAATAAAGGCTATCAAAAAATTTGGGTGGCATATTTGCTCGCTTTTGAATAAAAATTCATGTTACCTTCATGCAAGGTTTTCTTTTTATGATTGATTATTACAACCAAAAAGCTTGTTTCTCTTTGGAACTCTCCACTCATGTTTTTCAAGTTATACAAACTTGACACTACATAGTGGGCATAGCGTTCTCTGCCTCTTATCCCATCTTGCCTTAGAATAATATAATTGTGCCTATCATTATAGATGTTGTCTTGCCTGGAAGAATATAATCAATGCTTATCATCACAGATGTTAGCCCTGACCGGAAGAATATAACCATGCTTAGTTCACACCACAGATGTTAGTCTCTCCTTTTTTCACATGCATTTCTCTTTCCTCTATTTGATTTTGTTGTATCTTGTTAGAACGGTGAAAATGATGGAGGCCTATCATTGAGGCTTCCGCAATATATTTTTAAGACTTCAAGTCAAAATATTTTAGTCGTGCTTTATCCAATTATACTAATAGAATAAGCTTGTTCATATAGCACAATAAGAAACTTTATTTGGACGCCTGAGAACTTTATTTTTCACTAGGAGATTGACAGAAAAAGATTACAATTTAGACCTTGATATGGAACCATTGAGATCATGTTCATTCAGCCCGGTGCACGAAGCTCCCCCCAGGTTCATTTGAAATATATTGCAAATAAAATCCAACTTGTGCCAATTGCATTTGTTGATCTATATGAAGTATGATGAGTCAGATTATGTTGGTTATCTGTGAGAAACCATAGAAGTGTCGACACGGAAAATTTGCCAACTGGATTCCTACATAGAATGCATTCTTTCATTATCTTGCTGAGCTGCATTCAATTGACGGCTTAGTGGAATGCCAAATTGTTGGCTTTTTTCCCTTCTGAACGTCATAGAGAGTACTAGCTATACATCAGCAACTCTTTACGACATCATCTTTTCCCAGGTTACTCACGCAGACTTCAAGAAGGCCAAAGATAAAGTAATGTTTAAAAAGAAGGAAGGAGTACCAGAGGGACTCTACATGTGACAAACTGATCCTCTTGGACTGGAAGGTTAATCTTATTTGTTCCTTTTTATCATTCTAATTCAACCTTTTAATTTTTTTCATTAACCTTGATATCTGCAAATGGGTAAATAAACAGCTTGGATTTATGGTTATGCTAGAAGTAAAATTTGGTGATTTTCTTATTCAAGCTGCAATGTATACCTTCATTTGAGAGTGACAAATCTATGTCATGGTAGCTCTTGTTGATGTCCTAGCTGCTATAGTTGATCAACTATATTCAATTTGATGTCTAAGAGAGGATGAATGAGAAATACTGACTATATGGTAGACGTTACATCCTTCTTAAACATAGATTAACTATAGTCCATCAACTGTAGTAGAGGTTTTTTGTC
Source organism: Kaempferia galanga (assembly GCA_037974795.1). Lineage (NCBI taxonomy): Eukaryota > Viridiplantae > Streptophyta > Magnoliopsida > Zingiberales > Zingiberaceae > Kaempferia > Kaempferia galanga. The sequence continues at coordinate 2,729 of JBBPFP010956773.1, read as the reverse complement.
TCATTGCGTCGACTAGGCATCAGGAACCAATTCTAGTACCGATTGTATGCTTGAAAAGTGCTTTCATTTCCCATGTGTTGCATCCTTTTTTTGTTAGCATAAGTGACCAATTAATCAACATTTTCTATATCTATGGTATGATTCAAGCTTAGTATGGCACGTGAGGCCATTAGAGGTCTTATCCTTGTATGCAAACTATCTGCACTGGGCTATTAAAAATGTTTTTCCAATGGCAGAACAATAAATACTATTCAACATCATGTCTTAACATTTAAATAATTTACTTATACATGGTTTGCATTATAGAATGAAATTAACAAGGAATGAAATAGTTATTTTTAGGGATTAGTGAATATGGAAGGGGAATATATTTTATTTTGGTTTGTTCATGGAATGTGTACTTTATAGCTTGGTTCGTAATTTTCGTTCTCTTTACATCATTTGGTTTGTTGAAATTGTACAAGTAAATTTAACACCTATTGATTTCAGCACTTCGGTTGCAGGTTCCAGCAATGCTGTTTGCAAGGGCACCCTCCAAAGCCTTACCAAATGTGTTTCAAATCTTCTGAATTTTTATTTGTATTTGTATTTAGATAAATGAACTTATTTATGTACTTAAACTTTATGTATTTGCTTAAATTTGATAAGGAAACTTCAAAAGACCCAAGGCAAACGAGTAATTGGTGTTTTTGGTTTTCAAATATTGGACCGACTCATTTAGCCTATTTGGCCAAGGAACCGGAGGGCAATTCGAAGCGTCCAGTCACCGTTCTATTTTGAAAGCACTACTTTAGTTGTTTTAAAATAATTGCAACTGCATTGACCGCCCTTGTGCTTATTTACATTTCGTGAAAACGTAATTCGTTCCTCTACTGAAATTCTTGAATCAAATAAAATTTTGCTTTGGAATGGCTGGTAATTTCTTTTCTTTTAATTAAGATATTGGCAGTATCGGTCGGCGGCACAATTGGTTCAACCATTGAAAATGAGTTTGTTCAATTGTTGGTTAAAATTGATCTATACGAATAAACTGAAATGCAAGAAGGGAAAAAAAAATTAATCAGAACGGCAGACCGAAAATTGGTCTTTGGGAAAAGAAGACACGGGAAGCTTGTGCTATGTATAAACAAACTAACGTGGCCAAAGATGATTCTCGTTCGATTTCAGTGTCTTTGTTAAAGGTTACTAGTCATAAATACAAGTGGTAAACTATGAGGAAAAATATGCTCAGACCTGCTCAGTTTCAACTCCATGGCATAATATAGCAACACCCTTTATAAACAAACCAAGCTTATGTCAATGCAGAACCGATGTCCAAATTTTCATTATTCTAAATAATGGTTGTTTACCTTATTCGATATAGGAAGGTTCATGAGCTGCTCATAGTTTTAGAGTTAAGTCGAGCTCCTCTCCATTACTCATCTGAGTTTCCACTACAACTGGTGAGCCTGCCACAACAGATGGCTGCGGAGACTGAACGCGCATGGCGACGGCTATCTCCCTTCTCAACCTTCTATTTTGCCTCTCCTGCTTATGCGCATTCTGGTGCCCGCCCAATGCCTGAGAGCTGAAGAACCTTTTCGGGCAGTAGCTGCAGGTGAACATCCTCTCTGGATCCAACTCTGCATCCAGATTCAGGTTATCATCATCGTTATTCCTCTTGCTTTCAAGCTCCATAGGTCCAATGAATGTTAGTTAACATTATGTGGGCAACCCATACCCATATATATCTATATATAATGAAGGGAAGAAGTAGGTACACTTATTGATAAGTTGAAATCCTCCTGAAAATGATGGATTGGACTGGGAGAGGCAAGTCAGTGCATGAACAGTCAATGTATCAACTTCAGATCATCTTCCTCACGCTTTTAATGCGCTGCACATTTTTATCGTCTCGATGCATCTGTTCAGTTTTTCGCTGTAGATATTCTCTTGTTTAAGAATGCGTATACACTAACCAACCCACTCAATAAAGCTCCAGGCTCTTGGAAGTACACAAGGCAATTAATGCCCCGCTAGTAAAACTCATGATGTGCACGTGGTTTTAATTTATTGATGGCAAACCCAAACCTGGTTAACTTAATTACTTCACGATAATTCTGATATGTTTTACAATCAAGTGGTTCAGTAGTCAAATTCTCATGCATTGCCATGCCACGTATAACTAAAAAAATATGATCTAATTTTTCTTAACCCTAGGACCGTGATGCGGTGTATAGGGTCCCCTCGGGATGGTCTAGTGGCTAGCACATAAAGTGTTGCCACCAATAGGGTATGGGGTTCGAATCTCGCCAAAGCCGAGGTAAATGTCTCCCTTATGTGCTAGTCACTATTCCAAGTGCTAGTAAGTAGCCACCAGTGATTTACCTCCTCCGTGTTGTCCCTGGGACGGGTTGGCTGGGGCGCTAGGGGCGAGCGAAGTCGCCTTTTGCCACCAATAATTCAATCTAACTATTCTAATTAATCCAATTTAATTATTTTAATTAACCAAATTAAATGTATTATTTTAACCTATCTAGATTAAATAAATTAAATTAGGTAGCTTAATTTAGATAATTAGACTAATTAGATTAATTATATTAGTTATGTTGAATTAATGAATTAAATTAGATTAATTAAATTAAATTAAATTAAATAGTTAGATTAGTTTGGTTAACTAGATTATGTAGATTAGTTAAATTAGTTTATTAAATTAACTAAATGAAGTTAACTCCTTACTACCAAAATTC
>JBBPFP010956665.1:0-14600 GCA_037974795.1 Kaempferia galanga | reverse complement strand
GCGTTGGAGTTCCAAAACAGCGGACCCCATTCCTGGTTTGGTGACTAATGCTCTATTGTTTTACGGAGTGTATATAGATCTGGGATGGACAGACAGGCAGATGGATGAACGAACGAACGGATGGACAAGCCACCACCTAGTTAGCCTTCCTCAACATCCCCTTATTGCTCGGACGGACGGACGAACTAAGACACCATTCAACTAGCTTCAGTTCAGTTCACCAATCCAGACGAACATGCAGGCGCTCATCCACATCCTCAGCTTGCAGTGCTCCAGCTCGGTATACTTCGACATGACAACTAACTGTATTCCCAACTGTCCATCCGTCCGGTTTCAGACAGGATCAAGTAGCTTTTACAAATATTTTAAATAATTTTCATTAATTCAAAATATTTTTTATAAAATTTAAACAATTTTGATAAGTTGATAAATAGTATTTTGATACGTAGGGTTCAAAATTTAAAATTTAAGATTCACTAATTTAGGATTTGGTAGTTATAACTGTGTAACAATTACAATTAGTAGTTTTTACAACCATGTAATAACTACTTAGCATATAATTGTTTTAAAATAATTTTGATGAAATTTTAAATAATTGTAATTAAGTTGGTAAAAAATGAATTTAAAATTTAACTATAATTATGTAAGAAGTACACCGTAGCTTTTATAACTAGATAATAATTATTTAATAGTTTATACAACAATTTTAAAATGGTTTTAGCGGAGATTAAGTAATTTTGACCATATAAGCAAACTCTATTTTTATATAATATTATTTTATATATAATAATTTTGATTAAATTGAAAATTTTTAAATTTTCATGATGTACATTGTTACAATAATATTGGACGGCATTCTTTTGATTTTTGTTTTTTTTTAACTATTTACCAAATTTAGAATGCAATTATAATTTTTTCCCAATACTCGATATTTTTTTTAATATACAGTGATCTTTAAAAAATGCCAAAATTTCATTTTTTTTTTAAAAGAGAGAGAGAAGCGGCATTTATAGATAACCTACGAACATAAATAGTTTTTCCACGTATTTTTTTGCTTTCCCAAAAAAGGAGGATCTATTTATAATTTGCTTGGCTCCTACGCCACGCCGCGCCGCGTCATCTCAAGCTCCTACTGGACGCCGTAGCCGATACGGTCAGCCATTGGACACCACAAGTCCCTCCGCTCTTTTTAATCCCTATCCCTCCTTAACCGGCGCCATCCGATTCGATCCGCCCTCGTCCGTCTCCATCCCGAACCTTCTCGCTCCTTCCGCCTCCGCCGCGATACTTCTCCTCCTCCTCTCCGACGCCTCTTGCTGCCGCCGAGGGCGATGTCAATGCCCGCTCCCCATCTCGCTGCCCGCACGTCCCGCAGCAGTCGCGCCGGAAACGCCGTAACCACCACGTGAGTGCTGGAAACCCTAAACTATACGCCGTGCGATCCGATAGTTTGTGTCTGAGTTGTCATCCGACTATCAGAGAAGTAATATTGGGGCTTAGCTTTATTCTATATGTCGTCGTTCAGACTTGATCGACATTGCGTTATGTACCTTTAATGAAACATTAGGAAGCAACATATATTTTTATTTATTTATTTGAGTTTGCAGGTTGAATTTGATCTTTTTGGGTTAGCTTACATCTCGTTTTATTTTTTAGAATCATACCATTTCTATGGAGTAGGGATACTAGGTGCTGTTCTTTATCAAATTCCTGTTCTGTCAAAACAAAAGATGTGTATATTGGTAATTATGATTCCAGCGCTCCCAAATTTGGGTTTTGGAAATATGTTTTTTTTGTTTGTTTGTTTGTTTTTGTTTTTGGGCGGTCCTAACTCCTTAGTAATTGTGGTCCAAATAATTCAATAATATAATACTAGTTGGCAAATATTTCCAATTCTTTTAGTTACGGGAAATGAAATTTCAGTTGCCTTTTTGACATCTAAATTCATTAATAAGAATTGGAGTAGCATAATGCATCCAGGATTAATCAGCGTAAGCTGTGCCAATTAAAAAAGAAAGAAAGATCTATCGGTGCAAGATTTTTCAGAATGTTTGAAATTGGTCAGAAAGTCAGAAATCCTCAAATTAATCCAAGATAAAGCAAAATTTTCTAGCTGGAACAAGATGAGACAATACTTTTTTGGGGGTCAGTGCAGATCATTTGAAAATAATGAATCAGCCTGATAAGTGAGTTTGAGACCTAATTAAAGATAAGCAGTTCACAATTTTTTTTTTTTTGCTAAATAGTGGGTCGTGGAAGTTTTTAGCTTTTCATTGGATGGACCCGAGCTGATTGCCCCATTTCATTACTTGTTAGTTTTTGTTAAACTCCTCACTTACATGCTATGTTACTTACCCACCTCCTAATATCCGGAACTGGGTTCTAACATCTATTTTTTAATCAAGTTCCCAAACAAGCCCTTAGTTTTAGATCCTTTGTAGTGTACATGTACTTCTTGTTCATGGTCTAATAATCTTTGACCTACTGTCCTGACACCAACTGTTGTTGTAAGGCGTCAAAGATAAGATAACCGTATATGCTTTGTTTACTTTACTATTTTTGGAAACAAAATTCTGACTATGTGTCTACATGATTTATGTGCATGATTAACTTATGGCCATGTAGATTACGCAAGTGAAAATTTGTTGTTGCGTACAACCTTGATGTCATATTTTTCTTTCATCTGAATATTCAATTTACTCACCTCAAATAATTTAGCTGTATTTCATTAAAGTAGTCATGCATCATCTTCTTCATATGCCAGCGGCTCATCACATGCCAAACCTTTATGCCAAGGCATGGCTGAGGCACACAAGCAAAAAAACCTGAACTTTGGGTGGCTAGAACGAGGAAGGAAGTTTCTACCCATTTACCAAGCCAGACGAAGAAAACACAATATTCTGCTTGCATCAACTGATGATAGCATAATCGTCAATGGGACCCCACATACACCTTTTGGCACTGAAGTGGAGGAGATGAGGTTGAAATTAGATGAATATTTCCAAGGTGATAGTATAGGAAGTGGATTAGTCCAATCCATACATGATGCAGCAAGAGCAATTGAGCTGGCTATTCAAAGACAAACCTTGTCATCAAGAAGCTCTTGGTTCTCAAAGGCCTGGCTTGGAGTTGACAAAAATGCATGGATTAAGCGATTGTCTTATCAGGTAATACGGCAATATCTTTCAGCAACTGCCTCATCGTATGTTCCTTCGAAGTTCTTAATGCACAGATTATCTAATAGTGAACCACACATCATGTCACCCATGCTGGGTATGGGTGTTTTTTGTGGGTCCTGGGTATGTTTGCTTAATGTTAAATGCTTTTGTATAGGATATTTTAAGACCGCTTTCACTTGAACATTTAGTGATACATAACATTGCATATAGCTCAGTGGAAGGATAATAGCTTGCTGATGCAGATAATGAGTATCATATGGCAGTGATCTGTAACTGTATTTAGGTCTCTATTCTAAGGGTCCAGGGCAAAATGACTGATGCCGAATGTATGATCCTGCTTATCGTATTATTTGCTTGCACTATATACTCTGGAATACAATTTCACACTATTAATTCCAGGCTGCTGTATATTCCTTACTGCAAGCAGTTCTTGAGATTTCATCACGGGGAGATGGAAGAGACAGAGATGTTCATATCTCTGTGCAGAGGAGGTAGCTTATTTTTCTCTCTGACTTCTTTATCTATCTTTGTGCCAGTCATCCAATCTAATTATGTGTAACTTTTTCTCAAGATGTTCTATAAATTATTCTTTATCTTATTTCTGTGTGGTTAGATGCTATCCTTCATTTGGTTATTTGGTTTGTAGATTATGCTACTCTTATCAGTATAAGCATTGGCTTAATCTTTTTAATCCAACATTTGCTGCTCTTGTGCTTTTCTGTTGCTATAGAGCTGTTATTATGTAAATGTGATGTTACTTGATGCTTACTTTTTGTCATCATTTTATTTAATTTGCTCTTTATTTTAGATGGTCATGTTCCTAAAATGGGTGCATGTTTGACACTTGCACAGTAACAAAATGGCATTCTGTCAAAGTTATGTTTTGATTCTGTTAAAAAAATATCAGTCTACATAAGTAGAATGATTGCTGGAGGTAATCACTCACTGCATGCTATAAATCATAAAAAGACTACAAGAGTACATCTCCCTCAATTTCACTTTTGTCATTTATTTGTTATTCAGTTTTTAAGGTTCATTACTCCTGAAGTATCTCACAACTAGCCACTGCAGATATATTCCCACTATGCCATTCTTGGTTTTTGTTATTAATGCTAGTTAAACTGTTTGCTATATATTCTTGAACAGTGTAACTCACTTGGTTTTAGCCATTTCAATAAACTGTGGTTCAACTCATCCATTTGGTGCCTCTTTAAACATCAGTTTTAACAGTTTGAAATCTTTAATGTGTGACATTTTTTTTTTTTGAAAATTAAATGGTTATCTTACATTTCAGAGCTAAGATAGCAACTTGTCAAGATTGTCTTTGTTTCATGCAGACTGTGTTCCTTCATTTTTTTTTTCCTCTAATATTCATATGAGGTTGTAAAGCTGGTAAATTTAATGTTTGACTTTTGATGCAAAGCAAATGTTATTATTAAGTTTTCTACTTCTCATTTGAATTCTCTTCTTTAATCAATTTTTTTTACCTTTTAGTAGTTCATTGTCTTTCATCAGTCTAACTGTTTTAGTTCATCACAAATTTACTTACTTACAGTTTACTACGACTATGTGCTCCCTTGGAGAGCACAATTCAAGAGGAATTGTCCATCAAAAACCCTATAATGTATGAATGCTTTAAGAATGACCATCACCCAGTTATTGTGGCGACACTTGTGAATTTGTTTGAAAGTGATGTTCTCTTTAGTTCGGCAACAAAGTTGTAAGTCAATATCTACACTTCAAATGAATGCTTGCTTAGTTTTGTGCTTTCTGTTTGATGTTGGATATGGGGGTGTGTGAGGATCAGTACGTTTATTTTAATTTTGACAGATATTCAGAAAATGAGTCATCTGATTCTGCCACAGCAAGTGACCTGTCACTCCTTATGCTTGCCTTAAGTTGTCTTGCAGCTGTCAGAAAGCTTGGATCTGCAAAAGTATCCTGTTCACAGTTCTCATCTATGTTGCCAGACATTACTGGTAGATTCATGGATTTGCTTCTGGATTTTCTACCAATACAGAGAGCATACAAATCTATGAAGGAGATTGACCTACGCAGAGAATTCCTATTCCATTTTGGTCCTAGAGTTGCTATAGGTGAATTTGATAATGAACACAGAGCTGAAGAGATGGCCTTTTGGATTGATCTTGTGCAAACACAACTGCAACAAGCTATTGATAGGGAAAAGATATGGTCTAGACTAACAACATGTGAGAGCATTGAGGTTTGAAGCTTCAGACTCTTACTGTCAGATATTTTATTTATCTATTTGTGGTCACCCTGCTGTTGTAGTAGTATAATTTGATGATACAATACTTCATTGTATTATCAGTTTGCTTGAATTTTAAAATAGAAATATGAAAGAACAGCCTGTCAGAAAAGTATTTGCCTATGTGCTGTTGGTAATGCAACTGAGAATTTCTTACCTTAAAAGATTGCAAACTGAGACATTTAGTCCTGTGAGATTTCTAGCTCTCACACAAACCTTCGTTACACTGCCTCACAATCATTTTCTATATGTCACATGCTTTTTTATGCCACAAACTAGAATGTAGTATTTATTGCCTTATTCCACATTTCTCATGTTCCATTCATCTTGTATGTCTGTATGCTGCATCTTTTCTTCATTAGGTTATGACAATCCCAAACTTAATCAGTGATAAGACAATTGCTTCCTGATGATTGTATCCTAATTTTCTTGCCCGTTTTTTTTTCTTCACTGTTTCAACCCAATTAAATTCAAAGTTTTCTACAGGTATTGGAAAAGGATTTGGCTATATTTGGTTTTTTTATTGCTTTGGGAAGAAGTACACAATCCTTTTTATCTTCAAATGGTGTAGAGGTGTCAGATGAACAAATAGAAAGTATCATAAGGTCTGGAATTATCTTGTCACCTTGTTGATATTTGAATTTTGATTTAATTTGTATTGCAGGTTAAATCTGTCATCTGGTTTGTAACATTTCAGTATGGTCGATTAAGTTGTTTTCCTCTGCTAGGTATCTTATAGGTGGGAGCGTATTGTATTATCCACAGCTTGCATCAATTAGTTCTTATCAGCTTTACGTGGAGGTTAGCTCTAACCACATAGTTGAATCCCTTTTTGATATCACTTTGTTTTTGACTCTTTTGACTGTGTTATTTTATTCTGTAGGTAGTTTGTGAAGAGCTGGACTGGTTACCCTTTTATCATTGTAACATATCTAATGTAACTAGTGATAATAAAGATAATCAAGAAGATGATTCTAAAACAGAATCTATTTCACAAGTTTTAAAAGTCTGCTCTTATTGGGTAACAAGTTTTATAAAGTACAGTAAGTGGCTTGAGAACCCATCACACATAAAGGCAGCTCGATTCCTTTCTGGAGGGTATGGACAAAATATTCATAAGTCATGTTACAAGTTTAATTTACTAGTGAAATTTCTTATGGATATTATTCTTGTTTTCCTTCCATGAGTATATGCTGTTGCTTATTTTTTATTTACATGTTACAGGCATGGTATGCTCAAAGAATGCATGATACAACTTGGTATATTAACGTAAGTTCATAATGTTGATTTCTGTATGGATGTTTTAATTGTAATTACTGTTTGTATCCTTCATTTATGCTACTAAACATTGGAAATGGCTTTCAGGAATTCAAGAGAGGATGTTAGAGAAGTTCGGCATGAACTTGAAACAGAGATATCAGACCAGTTAGAGTTAAAGTCTTTTGATGAGGTATCAATCATAACATAATATCTTTATTATCAATATCTGTGCCCTATGCCATCTTCAGACCAACTAAAAATAAATGTTTTTTTTTCTCGTTTTCGTAGTGTATTGTAAAACCTGCACTGGTTGATAAAAAAGTTGTCAGTGTTGTAATGGAATTACAAATGCATCATTTTACAGTGAGTATTTTATGCGACAATGTCATTTCTTTGAAAATAGAAAGCTGAGAATTGTTGAATGTATCTTGTTGGTTTATAATAAAAAAGTTGATATTGTATGTTTAAATTAGACAACATAGTCGATGGTTTCTATCCACTATATACAGTGAATTTTACTATTTTAATTCCCATTGGATGCCTTGATTTAAAATATTTTAACATGAAATTTTGTTGCTAGATGTAGGAATAGATTTTTAACTTGTCCTGCTCAGCTGACCAAACAGGAGCTAGTGTACTTTCAGTCTAATTCAGTTAAAAAACTAGTTCGCAAATGGAAATTGTGGCTCTGTGCCAGGTACCTGGCTCAGTTCACTTGACTCCCATGATATGCAAAGTTTTGGGGTGTCAATGTTATAGTGTATCCATGCAAGGAAATAGGTGGTCCTGATGATTTCATTATCTGCAGCAAAAAGTCCTCTTGCCATCTGAAATTTTTGTTAACTGTTAAACAGTGCGACATGATTCCAATTTGAATTCATTTCATTAAGTGTTCTATATCAAGATTCTATTTTCACCTGTTAATTATTTCTGTTGCTTTGATTTCAAAGCTCTCAGTTAATCCATTTGCCTTGGTGTTGGCTGTGTAGTGATGTAATCAGCATAATCTTTTAACTTTGAGCTCTTTATGAAGATTCATTAATGACTATGGTGTTGGCTGTGGAATTATGTAATCAGCATATTCTTTTAACTTTGAGTTATTGATGAAGATTCATTAATGACTGCAGACACTTGAAAATGTTGAAGAAACCCTAAAAAGATTAGAAGATTTACTCCAAGAACTACACCTGTCCAAATTGAGTCGTGGAAAAGAAGATTTGAGAGCTGCTTGTTCTGACCTTGAGAGAATACGGAAACTTAAGAAAGAGGCAGAATTTCTTGAGGCGTCATTTAGAGCAAAGGCTGCTTCATTAGAACAGGTAAAATTTTGGAAGTTAACTCTTACGAGGTAGGTTTTTATAATTTTAAACATGGAAGAGTTTGTTGCTGATATATATATACAATGATTCCTGATTTTATTTGGGTCCTATTTTTAAGAAACCAAAATGTTATTGCAATTGAAGCTCAATTTTAGGGCAAGAAGCCCTAAAATGCCCCTTGATTTTCAGAAAAGCTGAGTCAGGGCTTCTTTTTGAAAAACTCTCTATTAAATCCCCGTGGAAAACAATTTTCCTATTTACCACTCAAAAAGCATGATTGTATGAGGGTATATCTGGAATTCATATTTTCATGAGGCCTTAACAGTGAGAAAAGAGGCCTTGAGTAGGGCCCTTTTAGGACTTTTTCCTTTGTTACATACATAATAGTTTGGAATTCCTGCTGGTTTCTATGAACTATTTCATTATTCAAGTTGTAATAAGAGTAATTTTTCCCTTCATGGCACTTGAATGATCTTTGGTTAGATTTAATAAACTCATTGATCACAGCAGCAATGCATCACCAAGTACATCTAAACCAGTTTCCCTATTTTACTTTCTTTTTCAAGGTTCATGAAGTGCAAGTTCCATCCATGGTCATTGTTCAAGTTTTTGGCTAGCAAGTTGTTGTTAGTACTAAGTTCCAAATTTTGAAAATTACTAGTGATATAGTATCTCACATAAAGCTCAATGGTTGGATAAAATTCATGTATAGCCAACCCCTAATAGTTAGGACAAACATGGCTTGATGATTATGATGTTATTATTTATGTAAAATAGAAATAAATAGCTTATGGTTTTGCCTAATCACCAAGCTTCTTCCTCAACTTAATTTATGTTTCTATGTAACAAGTTGGGTATGTTCCAGCCTAAGGAGTGTTAGATGAAATATAAATATTAACTTAATCATTGCATGCCTGGTATGATGACCTAGTTTTATTTAAATTATTTAATATAGAGCTTCTAAATGCACATGCTGTATTCCTTTTTATTCAACAATAATAAAATATCTACGTTCTAAATATTGTGTTTATCTTTCTTCTCTTCATCAACACTGATTATGAGATTGAATTTTTTTGTCAACTGAAAAATTTTCTGTTATAAACTTCATGGCTGAAAAATATTGTACTCTCTGATTACTGCCAGAGTGATGATTGCTCACTGGCTTCTATCAGTAGACTGGGAAGGATATCAGACAATTCTGGTGAAAACTCAATCATTCGGAAACCTGATGATGTGTGAGTTGCTTGTATCTAGACTTTGATAATTTGTAAATTTTGACTTTATCAAATACATGGTATTCAACTTGTTGCAAATTATTGCTTTTTTTGCATTTTCCTACTAACATTGTTGTACTTTTTCATATCATTTTGGTTAGGAAACCTCATGGTTTTTGGAGAATCTTGATTCCAATTTCCAACAAACGGAACAAGCAAGAACTAGCAGAAGCTGATCTGAGCGTATGTGAAAACTCAGCTATTTGTGCTCCCTTTGTTAGCTAATATTCCCTTTTACTTCTACCTGCGTTTCATGTGCACACAGCATAACACAAGCAAAGTCACGTCTTTCATATAATTCTACAAGTGTCAATTTTGCCTTTGTGGCTGCATTGAATTTAATCCATGTTTTCAAATTTCGTACCATACCAAGCTGCATAATTGAAATGTGTTGTTTTGATTTAAGTATATAGTTGTTTTTTCTTCTTCTCCTTTATTCTTTCACTTTAGTTTGCCACCGGCACCGTACATCGAAATGTCGGTGTGATATCGAAAGAGTATTGTTCTAATCAAGACGGAGAGGTTTGAGATTTTGAACCTTGATTTAATCTTTCATCATGGTTTGTCTTACCATGGTCGTCCCATTTTGGTTTTTTATGTTTGGGCAAGACCAGGTACTACCAAGTTGAGTTTATCTTGTTCAGACTGATAACTATTCAGAACCTAGTTAGGTTGTCATTCGTGCGTGTCTTTGACATTTATTTATATTTTATGAATTGTAGTTGAAGGGAGATGAAGAAAGGTTTGTTTAGTAACTAATTTGTATTTGTGGAAATAAATAAAAAGATGCAATTTAGAATTAGACAAATGAGAGGAGGGTTTTAAGGGAGAGTTGAATAGAAGGATATGGTTGGATTACAAAACTTCTAAAAAAATGATGAACCGGGAAAACACCAAACCAGGAGCAACCGGCCCGGCCCTAGGGAAGTTTCCCACTTAGCTGCTCGGATAAATTAGGAAACACTCACGGCGAGTGGCACAAAAACTTCTAAAAACATATTTAGGTGGCATGATGTATTAAATAATCTTGAAAAAAAAAAGATTTATCATATTTCAAAAACTAAACTGTTTTGATCTATGCTTACATCTACAGAATCAAATCTTATTGTAATCATCAACTCATCCTTGAATTCTTCACAATTGTCACACTCCTCAGTCTTCCCGTTTGTTGTTCTAATCAAGTTCTAATTCGTAAGTTTTATGTTACCAAGCACAAGTAGTCAAGTAGGTTCTCTTTGATTGAATTATCTCATTGGCATTGAAGCTTTTTCAGCTGTCTGATGCCAAGCTCGATCCAGATTTAACTTCCTTTTCTTCTTATTTATTCTACTGCTTTTTTTGTGGTTTAAGAGATTAGATCCATCTTGATTCATGGGGATAAAGATGGTGCCAATTAAGAATCTGTTTTTCCTTTTTTCCTTCTCCACACCAAGCAATTCTAAGTTAGCTGATGTATTATGACAGTCATCAATTCCCTTGTCACTGAAATTCTCTAATTTTACAAGGTTAAATGTTGTACCTCGAAACCCTTTTTAACTGTACATGTTATTTTCACAATGAAAGGTCAAGTATGATTTGTTCCTTTGAGCAAATCCTACAATAGAGATCAGAGGCTTTGTTAGTAACATGCGGTTAGGTGGACTTATAGCCTGCAAATATCTCATGATTTAATTGAATTTCAATGCATAGTGTTTATGGCCTTACAGTTGTATGGCCCATTTACTTGGGCTGATAAGTGAACTAATGGATGATAGAGCGGAAGAATCCCCTAAAATCTTTGGCCCATCCTATTGTTTACTTGAGCTTGGCCAGCTTGGCTAGAATTTATGGGAAAATGGATGGATCACAATGGCTCCCATCTCTCTTTTTTGATGCCCCAAATCAGAATCGAATGAACTGTGGCAGGATCTATGTTTTATTTTATTTTGTTTGATCCATTTATCTATAGTTAATAGCACAAGGGGAAAAAATATCATCAATCCATCCAACTTAATCAATCCTCTCATTTGTTCTTATTCATAGTTTTGCTTGTTCTTGTTTGTTGTTGTTTAAATTATGTAATTGCTCCTTCAAGAAATTGTCTAGGAATTCATTTTTTAAAATTTCTTTATGTGAATGATTATTCTATGAATAACTCATTGAGCACTCTCATAATCCAGTCATCACGAGAGATAGGTAATGGGAAAATGTATTCACTTTCCCTCTGTTATGGCTCATATGTCGATTAGATTTTAGTTAATTTACCTTTTAAGGGATCTGTCATTATGTATCAATCCACGTTGTCTTGTATTAATACTATTGTAGTCCACAGTTAATAGTTTGGTGGGTATTATTATCCAACTTTTCTCATTGGGGTGCCGAAATGTGTCCGCGTCTAGCATATCTATAGCTTGGCTACTATATGGTAGTGTATAATTTGCTAATGCAAACATTAGAAATAATTTCCTTTAGCTCTATGCATTACTTACAGAAGTCAATCTTCTGCAGGCCTCCAGTGTCAACATAGATAACCTAGACGAGGAGTCAAATGAGATACGTTGCTTCAAACTGCTAAGGGATGAATTAATTGAGCTTGAGAGGAGGGTTCAAAGAAGTACAGATGAAACGAGGAATGAGAAGGTAACTGACTAGTATATCCAAATATTAGAATCTTCTCATTTAGTAGAATTGCATATCCCAATGCAGTTAGGTGTGGTATTTTATGGTGAAACTATTCTGATGGATGCCGTACATATAGATATGGAGTATTATGTCACTAGGTGATATGCTATAGATTTGGAAATGGACACAGAAAATGTTTCACATATTTTGTGGCTTACCACTAATTGCAACACCGCAATTTCATGATTTCCAATAAAGAATTGTTCTTCTCTGACCAGAATTGGCACATTTTCAATCTTGTGAAAATTTAAGTACGGATTTGTATCATATGCTTTAGTTTTTTTCTGATTTTCAAATGCCTTTTATTTTATGTTCTGAAATTGTCAAATAAACTTAAATACTTTTTTTCCCCCAATCTTTCCCTTTGTTTCAGCTAACAAACCCTATATACTTCTCTAGGAACCTGACTCTACAGATAAAAAAGGCAAGCAGGCATCTCCAAACAAGCATCATGTATTAGTTCCTGCCCCAGAAAAGGAAAATATCGTTGCCAAATCACTGACAAAGATTAAAGAGACTACCACGGTATTCCCCCAAAACTTCTTTGATTGTACTTCACCTTCTTTAATGAATATGAGCTGATGACCAGAAGAGGGACAATGTGGGTGTTGTCTTAGCGAGGGTGTCTTAGCGAGTGCATGGGTGTAATTGCTCTATTTTTGCTAGTATTTCTCTAGTAAGTTTACCTACATTTAAATTACCTCCAATTCATACCTTGTCCTATTTAACCTTGGGCTTGCAATCAGTCACATAACACTTGCTGCTTTGGATACTACCCATGCGACAGAGTCAAGTGCTTGCTGGATGCTATCGGTATTAGGATTTCTTAACTAGCTTGTGAAATAGATCGCCTTCGAGTTCCCCCTAGATATTTTTGTGGCCTGTCTTGTTCCTTTTATTGCGCATAATAATGTGCAGCACTATCTCTATGAGTTTATGAATAGCAGTGTAAGATAGTGATGTTATATCGGGTGTTGGAAATATTCGTAGTTTGATTTGCCATTGTTTGATTTGAAGGTAGAGACAAGCAATACAGTAGGATATCCTCCAGATGAAATTTGTAGGCGAATGTTTTGATATAATGTTGCAATTCTTTTCTTAAAAAAAAACGAAAAGGTCTTAGAAATTGGAAAGCCCATCCAACAATAAATATTTTTATGATGTATTTGTAATTTGAATAACTAGAGTTGCGAAGAAGGATTACATTTGTGAATTCTTTCAACATCCTTGCAGGATGTCTGGCAAGGAACTCAGTTGTTAGCCATAGATGTGTCAGCAGCTGTGGCCTTGTTGAAAAGAGCGGCTAGCGGAGACGAACTCACGGAGAAAGAGAAAAAGGCTCTTCGAAGAACGTTAACTGACTTGGCATCTGTTATTCCAATTGGGTTTCTGATGCTTCTTCCAGTAAGCTAAACCTCAAACTTCGCATTTCCATCATACTCACTATCTGATTTCTTTTCTTTCACAAGTTTGAGATTCACTGGTCTCTGATGCCCATCCTGCCACAAACATTCCAGCAATGTACTTTTTTTTCTGAAACAGTCTGCGCGTTAATTAGGCTCCGGAAGGATACTAATTTCCCGTAAACATCAGAATCTCCATATTAATTTCCCAGTGGTAGTATGGCATTGAAACTGAGCATCGCAAGTCATGTTTGCATAACCTGTCACGGATAGTATTGTAGTCGTCTAGATTAATCTGCTGCTTCATTGGCCTCGATCCCCCCTACTAACGTTTCCTACATTTGATCTACATTTCATGAATCTTTTGCTGATGGCACAAGACCTGTGTTTAAAGATAGTGCCGATAGATCTGCAGTTCTCGTTGGTTAATTTTTACTGGCTCTCTGCTAACTTACTGGTAATTGTTGGTTAGGTTACTGCAGTCGGGCACGCTGCTATGCTGGCGTTCATCCAAAGATATGTACCTGCTCTGGTATGTGTATTTATCTACCGATCCCAGTTCCCAGAATGTTTGGCTACTCAGACACTGAAAAGATTGATCTGTTTGATAGATTCCATCCACATACGCACCAGAGAGGTTGGATCTCTTAAGGCAGCTTGAAAAGGTGAAACAAATGGAAATAGTCGAAACAAGCTGTGACAAGGATACGGAGACTGTTGGTTTGGGCAGCAGTGGATCCGAGTAGATAAACTAATCAAGATTAAGATTACCTTTCCAACACCAGATGTCTACAAGATTTTTAGAAGACTAGTGGCAGCTAATTTTGTAAAGCAAGGAGATCCGAGCGAGATCCAAGCTAATCAGGGAAATGCCTGATATTTAAAAAAAAACATGTATTTTTTTTTTTTGTAAATATGAATCACTGGCTTTGCATTGCTTCTTTGAAGTTGCCAAAAGCTTTCTTCCTAAATAAAGGTTCTGTCTAATTGACTTCCTTGTGTTACCAGAACGGCTTTCTCTGATCTATGTATGTAGACCTTATGATGTGCATCATCTCTTCTTGAGTGGTATAAAACTTCTGCTGGAACTATTGTAGCTCTTTCCTGTATGGATAATCGTAGTTGTGCCTAAGGGTCAATTTGTTGCTCCAGCATAGGGAAATCATTTCCAATAAGTAGTATATCATCTACATACAAAATAAGGAAAACAATTGTGCTCCCACTAACCTTTTTGT
>JBBPFP010956664.1:0-27752 GCA_037974795.1 Kaempferia galanga | reverse complement strand
AAACCTAAATAGTAAACCAGTTAACATTAAACAGGATACGATCGACTCGACCCTACATAAGTTTCTCACCAGCAACTAACAATGATATAGCCAAGATCTTCAATTGTCCTAGTCTAAATCTGAGTTCAATTACTCCACAATGACCTATATTATATGTGATGGAATCTTTAGTTGTATAGGACTAATTCTTTAATGGCTCCATCCCAAATTTAGCCTAGCAAGCATTGCTATCCTAAAAACCAACTACGCCATTGACTATTAGAGTAAATTGAAATGCACTGATAGTGCATAACCCAAAAAGCCATTATTCTATGATTTGTGCATCTATTAAAAAAACAAAAATCATATAAATACACCGTAAATAACTAAGGATCGAACCTCAAATATCTAAACAACAACTTCACATTCTCCTACCGATATTAATAGCAATTATAATCCCATAGCTAGTGGACTATCATACAAAACAAGAATATTTTTTGGAATACAAATAAAGAGAGAGGATGAGAAACCGTTTTGATAAGAAATTAAAAAAAAAAAAGAAGCTGCTTTTAACGATTTGAATAAAAAAGAATGACTTTTTTTTAATTTTTTTTACCTATAAGATAAATAGGTTATTGCATCTAAAGAGATAATTGCTAATAAATTTTAATATTATCTTTAAAAAGAAGCAATTTAAGAAGCCCCGACTAGGAAGAAGCATGTCGAATAATAAAAAAAAAAAAATGGTATCCACATTATTAACAAATTGATAAGCCAAATGAATCCGTGATTTACTCCCTTTTAATGTGTTATGTGCTAAGGAAATCTTCTTCCAGGATGTTATCACATTTGCCACAATTATAAATTGAGTCATCGAGCACTTTTGATGATGATCAAGGGCTCAAAATTAATCGATCATCAATATCATAACACATGTAAATCCTTGAATTAGTAGAGTAACACTAAGAGTAAGGTAAAAAAAGGAACAAAGAAAATTAAACAACCATGTAAAGTATTGCATCCATATACAACTTAATGGCCACAAAGTCTCAAATCCAAACAAAGATAACAATAAAAGGGAAAAGAACTCTTCGCGATCACACTTTTCCATTCCTGATATTGGAAATATATCTAAAGGTATTACAAAACTGAGCACTCAAGGCTATAAAGAATAGATAAATACAGAATAACTGATGAAAAATGGACCCAAAAAAATATCCAAGTAACACCCAACAAAGGCACAGGTTTGTAGAAAACATTACTTGATTGCTCGGCAAGTGTGATTTTGTAGCTCATCTTCTACTCGCGTATGCAGCCAAAGCGTTAGCGTATCCAGGTGCAAGAGCAGCCATGATAGGCTGCATTTGGTTACCGTAAAGCGAAATCAAGTGAGTGATGGCGAGGCCGATCTGGTTTTTCACTTCTTCACTCTCAACAGGAGATACGATAACCTGAGCGAAAATATTTACGACGTCTGGGACGAGGGGAATGACCTGTTCCAGTAACAATGAGGATGGTGAGGAATTTTTAAGCAAGCACATCTGCAGCAAAAATAATATTTTTAGCGTGCAGTGAGTATACCATGGGATTTGAAGAGATGACCAGACCGCAAATGCAACTGTAGACAGTCATCGACTCTTCAAAATCTTCCTTCAATGGCAAAGCTTTCAGAAGCACAGGTAAAACCTGGAATATGAAGAAAAAATACTTACCAAATGAGGTCTTTGAAGATTAGATTTTCCAACAAGAATAGCAGAATTTCTAACCTGGTTGAGAGGAATGGCGTGAGGTTGAGCCATTATCATCCTAGCAACTGCACCAGCTGCATTATCTCGCACAGCGAAGTCTGATTCTGAGTCGCTAAACAAGGGGTAAAGGGCACGGAGAACGTCGCCATAATATCTGAGGCAAAGACGAAAGGAATCATCTTGAGTAACCTGACCAGTAGCACGTACTTACAGAGCCAATCAGAAAAAATTCCCTAATCTCAACAAAAACTAAAAGCAATAAGATGAGGAAAAAAAACACCTAATGCAGGATTTATACAAGATCTAACGTAAATCCATCCTTTGTGTAAACAATTAAGTAAAAGAATACTTGAGTGCCGCAACGCCCCCATTTTTGCAAAATTCACCAACACAGAATGCTGCATTTCTCCTATTAGTTGATTCTGATGATCCCAGTTCTTTCAGTACCAACGGCATTGTTCTCTGAAGATGATGTTTAATCAGTAAAGACCAAAAAGAATCATATAAGAAAGGACAAATATAGATAAAAGTATAAAAATTATAATGGTGAAAGTAACATAAAGAATTCTTACATCGACATAAGCAGATATTGGAGGACCCATTTGCTGTGCAACTTCAGCCAAGCAAGCAACAACCATGGTCCGATCTTGGGGAGGGTGTGGGACTTTCTGCAGTAAAATTTTGGCATTGTAATAATATAGGACAATAAAACCACATGAATATACAAAGATAAAAGAAAACTAACAAAACCACAGCATAAATATATTGATAATGAATATCTACAAGGCAAAAGGCACAGCCATCCCTACCGCAAATTTCATTAGAGGATCAAAGAACTCAGCAAAGATAGGTTCGAAATTAGGCCCCATAATCTTTGCAAAAGCTGGAAGAAGATCTGACACTGCATCCATGAGCACCTCATCATGGTCAACATCACCATCATCAGCGTCACAATCAGATTCTACTTGTTGACATGATGATTCCTCACGAAGAAGTGTTAGAGTTGCCTCAGCAAGCCTAGGAATATCTGCGATAATTTAATGTTACATGTTACCATTTATCAAATTAAGTGACGCATCCACAAAGTGAAGCTTTAAGCTTACAAGACTCAATAGCCATGTATCCACTGTCTTTCATTATTTCTGACATGCTGGTGCATGCTTGAGCAACAACTTCCTTGTCGTCATCCTCAGTCATGGTACTGATATAGATTTTCATTACAGTATCTGAGGATTTAAGCAAAGTATAATTAGATAGTTTGAAGGTGAATACTAAGAACCTTAAACAGTAGTAGATTAGAAAAGGCAACATACCAAGAATTTCCCTTTGTTTTTCTGAGACATCCTGCTTTACAAATAAAATGAATTAGAGAATACCCTACTGAATCTGACATAGTGCAAAAGCTTGTCGAGCATAGTTTATTAATCTAATGATTTGGGCACATGTAGATCCTCCTCAACGATTTTTCACTTCGTACATAATTCAGGTGGTTTGGCTAAACCATAAATCAAATATTTTGCATTTGAACAACATACTGTACATTATCAAATTATTTTCTGGAATTTTACCAAGGAAACGAATAACTTGGAAATCCATTGCTTGAGAATTAAGTGAAAGTATTTAAATATTTATTTAATATCCTCCAATAGAAATTGAAAACTTGCCAATAAATATATCTGAATAATCTGAGCAGGAAAATATATGTGCATAAAGAAAAACACAGCTTCAACTCACATTTTGACCCATAGAAATTGACTGTACAGCCGTTAAAATACCTGGAAAAGAGGATAAAAGAGAATGAGATTGCCAGTTTGGGCTTAGTTACTTTGCTCATCTAAAGCAAATAACATGAATTATATACAATTTTGGTAATTTATCACTTTTTTAGAATTAATTAATATTTTCATACAACTTTGACAATTTATCACTGCCATTGATTTGTCATCTTGATTTTAAAAAAATAATAATGCTTTATTGGGTATGGCATTATTACCAGGAATGTTGTCTGACATTAGAGGTGGTTGCTTTTCAGCAAGGTGTCAAAGCTAATCATTACATGGAATAAATGGCTCATAT
Organism: Kaempferia galanga; assembly: GCA_037974795.1. Lineage (NCBI taxonomy): Eukaryota > Viridiplantae > Streptophyta > Magnoliopsida > Zingiberales > Zingiberaceae > Kaempferia > Kaempferia galanga. Next base: position 23,949 of record JBBPFP010956664.1, on the reverse strand, counting down.
AGATGTATGGAACCTTTATTGGATATGACTGCTGATATGCTGGTATAATCTTCTAATCAAATTAAAATAGTTCTTTTAACCAAGAAAGAATTTCTGCAGGGTATTAGATCCATCAGCACATAGGTTCTTACTACACCTAGCTAGGAGCAAACTATTGATAAGATCACTTCAAACCTAAGAATCAGATAATCAGAAACCCAGTGTTTTCTGAATTATGTGATTTAAGATAGCTAGGAAATATGATTCACCAATTATTATATTGAAGTCAGACAATCAATATTTAATCGAAATCCATATCTCCAGCCAAAAAAAAAAAAAAACAAATGAAAAATTGCCTCACAAGTAAATACTCACCTTTCAAAGCTATGATAGCCTGAAGCCTGACATCTTCGTGAAAATAAACTGCATGCCTGACAAAAATTTTCAATGACTCGTCCATATAGCTAGCATTGATTAAAGAAACCAAACAGTTGCATGTATGTTGTATAAGGTATAAGGTAAGAAAAATGTTGAATAATTAGGATACGGTGCGTAAACACTCTTAGTATGAAGTGCAAACAAGCCAATAGCTTGGGTTGCAGCAGCCTTTTCATCCAAAACCCCAGTCCTCACACTAATGTTACGAACTCTGGGTTCATCATTATCTTCATCAGAGGACACACCTCCAAACCCATTGTCAATGCTGCCAGAATCATCAATGTCCACCGCAGAGCCGTCATCCAGATTACACGAATAAAATACAAGAGGTACAACATGCTGAAGGTACTGTACCAAAAATAATGCTGCAAAACGTTACTTCAATATGTTCCTGATAAGAGAATCAATAGCCAAAAGGTAGAGAATCATACCTGTGCAAAACCATCACCCAATATTTCAGCCATATTGCTAAAGAACCCATGAGTATATTCCCGAAGTTCACTGTAATCCAATGCAAACCCCTGACAATACAGATATAGACAGCTCAATTTGGTGCTTATTTCTACAATACTACATAAGGCCTTCAATAGTAACTCACAGCAAGTGCAGCTTCAATGAAGGGGGGAAGTATAGGTTCCATCCTTGTTCGTCCAACTGCCATAGCAACTATTCCAACTAATTCAGTTGCCCTAGCTCGTGCTCTCAAGTCCTCATCATTTGTCAATACCATAAAACTTTTCATTAATTCAAGAACTTTCTCTGCATAAGGAATAAAAGCCTGCTCAGCAGCAGAAGCTACTGAACCAATTGCAGACTGCAGTAAAAAAGGTGACAGATGAATTTAATAACAATTTAGTACCAGCAAAATAACTAACATAAGAAAAGCGAATAAGGAGAATAACCATGCATGTCTCTTGCAGATTCCGTGGACTGTTTTGAAGCGAGAGAACAAGTCTTCCCATCAGAGGATCGAGATAAGGAAGAATTTCTTCCTCCATGTCTTCACAAAATGCTGCAAGTGCATAGTATGACTTTTCCTGCAGCAATAATCAATTAATCATGAAAATCGGACACAATGTTACTACAGAATGTCTAATGTCACGCCCACTGCAAGTTACCTTTACTTCATCTGATGGGTCCTCAAGGGCATTCAGGATACATGGAAGCACACTTTGGTAGCATGATAAAATTTCTGGCTGGAGATGCTCAGCGAACTGGCCCAACGCAAATGATGCAGCCCCCCTTACCATTTGTTCTTGATCTTTCAGGGCTTCCAAAACTATGTGTAAAACATGCTCTAACTTGTCTTTTAACAACTCAAAACAACCCTCAGAAACAACACCTAGTGCTGTAACAGAAGCTTCCCTGAACTTGGGGTTGTTGTGATGAAAGTTTGACGATGCAAATTCAAATATTGGGGGGAAAACATTCTTAGGAATATTAATAGCCATTGTGTCAATAACCTCAGCAGCAGCTCGATCAGCAGAAAGATCAGAATCCTCATCTCCATCAGTTGTTTCTGTAAGAAGAGGACACATTACTTGCAGAATAGGTACTACAAGCTTGTGTTTCTTCAAAAAAGATGCTTTGAATTTTGCCAACCATGAAATTATCTGAATTGCCTGGCATTGCCAACAGGATGAATTAGAAATTACCAACACATATCAAATATCAACACTCTGAATCTGGCAAACCTGGTGTCTTATGTTCAATTCCAAACTCTGACTTGAACAAACTTCAAGAGAAAATTGCACTATCGACTTCACAGAATCCCCAAGTAGAGGAGCAGGAGATTCGATGAGCTCATCAAATATTTCGAAAGCAATAGAAGCAACATCTTCCACACCATTAGCTAGGCATTGCCTCGACACATTCAATATACTTGGGATAAAATCACGAAACAACTTTACCTACAAGGTGAGAGGAAAATAATATCAAATTATACTTCAGAGGAATACAAGGATTAAATATGGTTCTCATTCAATAATTTGCAAAACTGAAATGACTGAAGTTCATATTTCAGAGGGTATCATTTATGTTCAGTCAGAAGCAAATTATGTATTATTGCTAACATTTGATGAATGAATAGCAGAAGAAACCTACAAAGTACAACAAAGTGGCTAACAAACTCACCACATTTGTTCCGTCGTTTATAAACTCAATAAAGGATCCAACAGCCCTGAAGCACAAAAACTGGGTCAGACCAAATCCAGGCCTAAGCATACGTGCATGAATAAATAATTACAAAAAATGACACTCATTCAAATTATTACAAATACACACTTCAGAGCAGCAACTCTAACACGAGTGCTAGTCTCATCTTGCAGGCACTTGAGCAAAATAGGTTGTAGATCTGCCAAATGGGTTTGAAATGTTGGTCCAATTGTTTCAGTGAGCGAGCTGAAAAGGATCAAAGCCACCTAGCAGAATACAAAAAGATTAAATAAGATTCCACAAATTGAAAAAGCATTAAACTAAATCATAAAGAGAGGACAGGTAAAGAAACAAGCAGTCTTAAAGAATAAAGTGGCATGAAGTATGAACCTAATGTGATACCAAGCTTTAAATCACATTGTCAAATAGCTAAAACAAATACCATAGACTATAATGATCCAACCAGATAGCATCAAGGTTCAGTTTATGCATACTATCAATGCTATGCTCCATGAAACAGGCTAAGATGAAGCAAACCAATTCAGGTTTATTGAACCAAGTCCAAATCATAGACTATCTCATAATTACAATACATCACATATCATTCACAATGATCATAATTATCCAATGCTTAAGGCTCTATATCATGATCATCTTGAGGCAGCCTTGGGAATTCTTAGATGCCCGAAAAATGTCCAAGGGAAAAGTCTTTTTTACTATGAACGACGTCACCTTTACATACTAATTACAAGGTATACTAATGCTGATTGGGCAAGTTCTACACAAAAATAAATATCAATGCTACATTGGGAGGTAATTTAGATTTCACACAAGAGCAAATCATAAATATTCATAACTTTTTTTATCAAGTATAGAAGTGGAAAATATTCTCATGGCCCTAACCATATGAACTTGTAGGAAAATAACTTTAAGAAACGAGGGTCATAGGAAAATAGCATACTTCTCGATGGTCTTCTTGTGAACTTTGACTGCACTGGAAAAGGAAAGGCAATAATTCAGGCCATTCTCCGGCTGGGACTGCATACTTCGCAATGATGCTCACAACATTAGCACTTGCCCGCCTAACAAGAGAACTGCACAAGACACCACATCCTTATAACTATGTAACAAATGTTATTCCTATTTCTAACACTTCAAAGAATCGAGATGGTTGTTAAACACAACTTAAATTATAAAAAATAAAAAATTCAATCAAAACACCAATTTGTGATAATTTAGCCATGAAGTTTATGAGTTGTAAATGTCTAGGTATCCATCACAACTCTACTATGAATTCCATTGAAATGTTGACATCATGTGCTTACATTACAAGGCAATCATTCATTATATCCGAGTTTTGCTAATTGCACAAGAACAAGTATGTTGCTTCAAACAAGTTCTCCATAATTAGAATACTTTGCACATGATGCCTGATTGGGCTTTTACTTTGTACTTGAATATATAAAATGTTAATGTTTTTCTTTAATGCAACAATTCATTAAGAGAGTAAAGTGATATATCTGTCCACTTATCACCAAATAAGCATGCTAAACTAGCATTCCAAGAGAGATCAGATTCACAGATGGCAAGATATGTATATTAGCTACCACACATAAAGTTTGTGCATAAATCTGTTCCATGATTCTGAGTGAAAATAATGCATATGAAGATAACTATAATCCATTATGATAATAAAAACATAATGTGGTAGCAGAAAGCTACACTACTCTTTAAAAAAGTTGTGATGAATACAAATATAGCATAACAAGTGTATTCAATCTTTAGTGTTTCATATTGATAGGAAAATATAAGGAGCAAGGAGTATAAGTGAATACGAAGGGCAATGTTCACATGACTGAACTACTGTGTGGCAGTGATTGGTTGGTTAAATAACTGCTTTAGCATCATTATTATTCAACAGCTAAAGATGGCAAATAAATTCAGATGACACTTTCACACAAATGATAAGTCCTACTGATCCCTCTTAAAGGCAACGGAAGGCATAGAGTCTAACTTATTGTGACCATCCAAAGATTCTAGTTTCAAAAAAACAAAACTTAAAAAATTTAGCATTGTAGCCGGAAAGCATGCAAAACCTATTTACCAGACAGGAGAAAAGTGTAAGAAACAGAAGGGCAAATTTCACTTGCTACAGTTAGTAGTAAGAATTCACCATCAATCCCAAAGAATACTTTTTCAAATTGGCAAAGCGATGACTTAGTAAACTGCGCAAACCAAGTAGAGCCATTTGGTATGGACGTTCATTTTCCAAAGAGAAGTGATTTCATTTCCAACATACACGTTTATACATTCCTCATTTGGAAAGAAACTATTAACATCGAGCATCAACGAACGAACATAGCCAAACTGCCCCTTCACCTTTGCCCTCAACTAGTCGCTGCCGAATACAAACCCAACAACGATTTTTATTTCTTTTTTTGTGACGTTAACAAAGCATCAATCTAACAAAAGGGGGAAGAAAGATCTCTGGCCAAGTGAACTCGCCTATAAACTCCTTCGACGAACAAAGCACCAAAAAAAACTAGGAATTGCACAACTATTGAAGAAGAAGGACGACAAAAGGAGAGATATTAATTAAGAATCGAGACCTGTGCTCGAGGGTGATGCTATCGACCAGCGCCTGCTTAACTGAGACCTTGAGGGCGGGCGAAAGCTTGGCCCAGTGTCCAGTGATCTTCTTGCGGAGGAGGACGGCGGCGAGCTGACGGACGTTAGGTGTCTTGGCGGTGCGGAGGTGGTGGACGAGGGCGGGAACGACAGCAGGGTCCTTGGACAGCCGCTTGATCTGCTCCTCTGCCTGCCGCCGCGCGTCGTTGTCCGGCATCAAGAATTGAATAAGCAACAACTCCAACGACTGTGCCATCGCCGCCGCAGCCGCCTTCTTCACACTCCTCTTCCAAATTGTTGTCGGCTGTCGATGCAGAGAGAGAGAGAGAGAGAGAGGATCGAATATATATCGCGGAAACCCTATAATACACTCTGTTTCGTTTTCTTTTTTTTAAAGGGTTTTAGGCATTATTTAGGTGTAAATTTTTTTTTAAAAAAAATACGATAAAAAAATTAACATTTTACTGTTTAATATGAAATAAACAAAGTACCAGAGCTCTAAAATAATAAACTATAGGGACTTAAATATAAAACACCTGAGCAATCGTCGTCGACGGCGAAACGACTGGCTCCTCCTTCACCGGCGAGAAGGCTAACGAAGCGGACGGCGAATAGAGGGAGGCCAGATGTGGTGAAGCTTTAGCGCCTTCCCGTCTTCCGCTTGTATCCTCCGCCCCTTCCTCCGGCAGCAACAGCTACAGTTTGGGGCCGACCGACGATGCTCTCAACAGCACGACCACGTCGATCACCGGTTTATGTTGCCTCGTCCCTGGCGGTTTCCAATGCGTCCGTAGATCTATCTCCTCTGTGAGGACGCCCCGAGGAGCACGGCGGCGTTCCCGCCGCCTGCTGATGTGCATGATCCGGAGACGCCTTCTGTTGAAGATGAACCCACTTCGTGTCTACCGTCGCCTCCTGCCGAAGATGCTGAAGTCTTCTTCCTCCTGCTTAATTATCATCTCTAGTTCGGAGTAATCTTTTTTTAATCTTTAGTTCATCAGTCGAAATGTGAGGTTAATCATGATACACTTGTACGTAATGTGATAAATTATATAACCTTGTAGGTCTATCAGTTTAGTAGATAGATCAGACGACACCTTTCACTAGTTAGAAAACAAATACATCGATCGATCTTCAAACAAGGACAAATCTGCTATAGATTATTCTTTTTCTTTTTCTATCTGTTTAATTACTCAACGCATTAAGACTGAAGAGATTGAGTACAATTAATACTGATTTAATTGAATGATCACTTTACTTTGTCTAAAGCTTATTCCGGCCGATCGATCTTGCTCGAGATATTTCCATGAGTTGAGAAGAATGAAGCCTGGTCCGGAACGATTGGCAATCGCAGACAATTCTAATGGCTTCGAACCAGACAACACTCCCCTCAACTATGACAATTAACGTGATGAAGACGATGGACATGCGAGAGTTTTCCGAATTAAGGTGTGCTTTTATACATGAAATGAGGAAAGAAAGAGAGGAGGGATCCAACTAATTAACTGTTTGCAATATCTTAGTTGAGTTTAATTAATGCTGAGGTAAGTCAACTCGACCATGATGAGATGCTGCTGAGCCAAGTCAAAGCGAGGGGGATCGAGAGAATGGCATGCACAGTTAAATATTGGGGGAACGATGCCGCAATGAGTGTGGTGATATATTCTTGGGGATTTTTATGCTGAAGGAATTTGAGTGTCGAAGATTTAGCGTCTGACTTCTGACCGTGGACTGTGCTGCTGCTGCTGCTGCTGCTTTATTCTCGATGAGAGGTTTGGCTTTTGCTCGCCACTGGGGAAAAGGTTGGTGTTAATTTGCTGGGATTCCAAGCTTGATAATCAAGCAAACAGAAGCGTACGTGGCTTTTGTACCTGTGTGCATGGGCGGAGAAAGAACAACAAGGACAGTGCATATAGTTTGTCTTCCTGAGGAGGACCTGTAGACGCCTAGCCTGCGCGCCGCCGCGCACGCTCTGCCCTCCACCAGCTCCGCAGCCCGCGTCGCCTACCTCTTTGGCCGCTCCTCGACGACGGGCCGTACGTCTTCGGCGCGCGTTCTGCGAGTCGTCGCGGACTCTGTCCTCGCCTTCTCCGGCGCCGTTGTTTGCCTCCGGGCGGTGCTCTGATGGACACTATCTATTAACATTCCCTTAAATTAATAACAACTGACTCAATTACTTAAAACGCTAAACTTAAATAAACAAAAAATTAAATAAGTAATAACAATAATAGAAAAAGAAGAATAAAAAATTTTTTAAAAACTCTAAACTGCGTTGGGTTCGCTGTTCTTATTTATTTAAGATTATTGATAAATATTTTACTTAGGTTTTAATTTAAGTAACCAAGGAATTTCCTTAGGACGTCAGTAATTTAGTATGCAACTTGAAATCACAAAACCTTGAAAAATAGAAATTTCTTTGATTACAGAATTAAAGAATTATTTTAATAAAAAAACTCCCTAAATAAAACTAATCATTAATTAAATATCAATCTATCAACCAAAAATCTATCTAATTAGTATATTATATTATATTATATTAATACTATTAATATTAAAATTAATATAATATATTTACTATATTAATACATTTATGATATTAATATATTAATATTATCAATATAATAATAATAATATGATATTAATAATATTAATATTAATATTATTTATATTAATATTGAAATTAATATAATATTCATATTCATATTCATATTCATATAACATATTAATAATTTTAATATTTTATTATTATTATTAATATTTTATTTTAAAAAATTAAACAAATATCAATTTGTAAAAATGTCTAAGATTAAATAAAGGGTAGCAGTAAATATTAAACTAAGTCATTCATTAAAATCTCTAAATAAATAAGTTTTGATTTCATTATCTAAATTTTAACTAAACAATATTATATTATATTTTATTATAAATAGTTATGTGATTATTTGATAATTATATAACACAGATTATACGTAATAAATGGAACTAAACGTACCCTAGAAGTATAAGATTTTCATGATTTCGGGCTAAAAATTTGTTTCAAAATTACCCTATGATTTTTTTATTTTTTTTCCATTCAACGATTGCTGCGAGTTCACACCGAGCGCCGACGAGGCATTCAAGTGCGCCGCTTGCGGCAACCACCGGAGCTTCCACCGGAAAGACCACGGCTAAACGTGTGAGCTCTAAAACTACGCCATGTCCCCACCGGCTTCGGCGACGTTGCCCCACGTGCCCCCGAAGGCTTTCGCTGCCGCATCCGGCCTAACGGTGCTGGCTAGAAATAACGGCACAGTAGCAGCGGGAACGGAGTTGTTGAGTGAGGGTTTGGAAGGCACGGCGAGCATTCACGGTGTTGAGGAAGAGTTTCTGGACCAAGATCACAGCGAGCATTTATGAATATTTTTTTTTTTTGAAAAATTTACTATTTCTATTCATAAACATTATATATATTAAACAAACGTATTCCGTAGAACATCCGAAGACTTGACAACCATCCAATAAGAAAGCAGATAACAGATTAACCTTGGAATTTAAGATTTTGTAGATTTGTCACAATAATTTCATCATGCCAATATTCTTTTCCTAGATTGGCGAATCAGATCGCAACTAATCGATCGCCGCGGATCGGCCGCAACGAAAAAATCATCAGAATCATAAATAAAAATTTAATTTAAAATTTATTAAAATTAGATATTATTAAAATATTCAGAAGGTGCATGTGAGCAGCAAAAAAAAGAAGCGATTAAAATTGAAAAGAAAATTAAAGAAAAATGGAAAGAGGAAAAAAAAATGCTTTCCGACTTCTTTGGATGCGCAAGCAGAATGTGATTCCTCCAAGCGTCCGCGCCTCCTCCGTCCGTTTTTTCCGCAGTTGGATCGCAGCGATAAAAGCGGTGGCACGGCTGTTTCGACCGCCTCCGCATTGCCCTCCTCCTCCAATCCTTCGGCGAAGAAGGGAGCGATCTCGTCGCCCGCTGCCTTCCGCCCCCTTCCCGATCCCGCCAGCGTCACCGGCGGCCAGCGAAGATGTGAAATTCCAGCGGCGGGCGAGATGGCTGGCGAGGCGTTTCTGGCTGCCGCGGACGCGCAGGTCTCTCTGAAGAAGAAGACTGCCGCGGCCAGGAGCTGGATTCTGTTCGATTCCGCTGGAAAAGACACGATCCTGGATGTCGACAAGTACGCCATCATGCACCGGGTTCAGATCCACGCGCGCGACCTCAGGATCCTGGATCCCCTTCTCTCCTACCCTTCCGCGATCTTGGGCAGGGAGGGCGCCATCGTGCTCAACCTGGAAGTGAGTCGGCAGATACGGTCGAGTTGCGCTTACCTAACGTTTGCTGGAATTTTCGCTTCGTTTGGCTAATTTGTTTGTTCGTCCGTTTTGCCTTTTGGAAACAGCACATAAAAGCGATCATCACTGCGGACGAGGTATGTACGGTGCAAAGCTACTTCTCCTCCTTTTTTTAGAACTAGAATTGTCCCTTCTTTCATTCCAAAATTTCCTTTTCCTTCAGACTTTAATTCTCTGCAGTTGTGTTTCGTAACAAGATACGGTCAATTTCCTAGCGCAAAGCCCTGTGTTATGTGTTATTCAACGTAGTGCATTAAGTCTTATTTTTCCATGAAGAAAATAATTGACCGCAAAGGTGAGACGTGATTGTGTCCTTGGAAAAGTAGAAGAAAAGGAGTCACCTAATAATTGTTAAGCTGGAAACGTGGATTACGGCTGCTATATTGTTCTTTGAATGGTCTTGGCATTTATGATTAAGTTGACCCGTAGCGTACCTCTGCCGTTGATGCATGCAAACAGTTGCGGAGAAGCCACAACTTTTTTCTTTGCTGATTATTTTGTGTTTTAACTGTAGTTAACAGGCTTGTTACTGTTTATTATATTTCATTTCATGGGGGGTTTTCTAAGGCATGCTAATGTTTTTAAGTACGGGTTGAACTAGGTTTTGCTTAGGGATCCCGGCGAAGATAATGTTGTCCCGATTGTGGAAGAGCTTCGTAGAAGATTACCATCTCAGAACATTAATCAAGCTCATGGTGAAGGAAAAGAGAGCACTGTTTTCCAGCATGATTTAGAAGCTATTGAAGAAGACGGTATGCTTAATCAACCTTCAGTGAGCCTTTCAATGCATAAGATAGCTGACTTTACAATAAATTTTCTTTATTTACTTCTTCATGTTATTTCCCTATCTTGATTAACAACTAAATTAATTTGTCTGTCCGCAGCCAAGTATATTCTTGATTTTTCTGTTGTTAATTAATGATTATAACTCCTGAATGTATTTTACACGTCCATAAATATATAAGTTTGCATTTCTCTGTTGTACTATAAATTCAATTCTTTTTTTGCATTCTGAAATCAAAGCTGATAAGTGCCGTAACTTAGCCAAGGTCAGTACGCTGCCTCTGATATAGTGAAACTTGTAAATGAATTCCAAATGAATCTAGATCAGTAAACAAGAATTCTCACTGGGATTCCATAGCCCAATTGTCACAGAGGTGCGTGCATGTTGATGTCCATTACTAAACAGTGTGCATGAGCATAAACACCCAACTTGAATTAGCTAGACAAAAATATATTTTGCATTTTCATGATTGTGTATTGCTCAAAGTATGGGTATCAGACACTGTCGGTGTCATTAAACCTGAACCATATTGGTTGACCTATTAAGACAGAAACTAGAGGTCATATCGGTTTGCTTCTAACAGTGGAGGGCACTTGGCTGAACTGGTATTTGGACCGGTTCAAGTGGAAAAAACAAGAACTGGCAGGACCTCTGGTTCCGTGCTCAATCTGGTTCTGAAAATGCTGCACTTTATGGGAAAATTGAATCCTGTTCTTATGTCTTGATTTATTAGGATGCTTCTTGCTTCTCTTCCCTTGACATATTACAACATTTTGTAGAATCTCCTTTTGAATTTCGAGCTCTCGAAGTTGCTTTAGAAGCTATTTGCAGCTATCTTGATGCACGTGCTACAGAACTTGAAACTGCTGCTTACCCAGCCTTAGATGAACTTACTTCCAAGGTATGTGTCAATTTTCTCCATTTGTATTATTAGCCTAAGCAGAATGAGAGAGCTACATGTTTTAACATGCTATTGTGATTGTTGATCTTACGGATTTATCTTCTTTTTCTAGCTACTAGATGTATGTGAAACTGGCCCTCATAGGTTGACGCAATTGGTACCTGCATTGGTGGTTGCTCCAATATGTCTTAGGGTCAATTTCAAGCAGGTGCAAAATGTTTGGGTATCTAACCTCCCCATGCAAAGAGCCGCTGTGCTAGGGCAAATGACCCCTTGATTTATTCTCTTCTAGAGAGTGTGGGGCCGCCTTGGGCCGCTAAAATGATAACTTCACCTTTTGCTCCAATGTATGTGAAACTGAACGAGCAAACTGCAAGCCATATGCTGGCTGAAAAGATCAAGCCAATATGTGTTCTTTCTTTTTCATGGAATGCAAAACACATATCATGGTTCTATTATCTCAGAGATAATCAAAGTTTCATATACAATGATCCTTAAGTATGAAGGGGTGTAAAGGGTAGAGTGTAAAGGTGTAAAGGGTAGAGGTAAAGCAAAGAAAACATTAGTCAAATATAATTAAAATATTTAACTAATTTGAATATTACTAGTGGTATAACTTTGGATAGAGCTCATGATGAGATAACAGAAGTGTAGTAACTACCCACATATAGTTGGGATGTACTCGTTTTGATGATAACAATCATGATTGGTAAAATTTTGGTAAATCTCCAATATATAATGATGACGACTAATATTCATTTCTTTTTCACACAACAACCTCTACCACCAAGGGAGTGGGTGACAACCATATTTAAGTAAGTATTAGTTAAGAATTGTAGGTGTAATAACTAACCTATGGAACTATGTATTATTAGTAAAATGATGTAAAATTGGTATATTGGTCCGACCAAAGATACGACATATGGTAAAGGAAAAACAAGTTTTACTATGATAAACACTGATATTATTCCTTCTATCCTGATAAAATTTGCATTTTGGCACACTGTTTTGAGATTATTCTCTTCAACCTTTGATTTGCCTTTTGTAATTAAATGTGCAGATTAGCAGTCGTAACTTGGATCGAGTGCGCAAACTGAAGAGTTCCATGACTAGGTTGACTGCCCGTGTACAAAAGGTGTGCTTATTGGACCTGCTCATTTTATTTGTTCTTATTGTTTTTGTTTTTTTTTTTTTTTTGAATTGTGCCTGTTTTGTGCTCTTAAATCTTGGTATAGTATTTTGATAACCTATATTTATGCAACTGCACTATAAATTAATCTTGCACTCAATAACACAATTGTTCACATAATTGAGAAACAGTTTATTGGATCACATGAATGGCATTGTTGGCTTCACTAAGTAGACATTCTATTGTACAGAAATAGATGTCTTGATAGACCAAGGAAAATTTTCTTGAATAACGAGATGAATACGTGAATGTGTAAGATGGCACAATTGTTGACTTCTATTTTGGTTCTTGAGTCTTATATGGAACTCTATGTTTGATTCCATCTACTGAAAGATGGTTGCTATGAAGGGAGGCTCATCTCTTCCTTTTTATGTGGATGTTTGTGTTTAAATAGTGGTACAAATGGCTTGATAACATGATATATTTGTTCAATAAAACTAATAATATATCTTGATATCAATACATGAAGTCAAATGGAATGATAATCTGGAGTAGTACTTATTTTCAATATTAATGTATAATTCTTTGTCCCTTAGGGTTCCCTCATTTGGGATACCTAGGGAAGAGGATCAAGTTGTCCTTGTGAATAGCTTGATGCACTTTATCTTCAATTCATTGAGCAAAATGTGGTAAAGGAAAGAAAATCCATTGATTGAACCCATCATCTCTACCTTGAAGAACTATGGGCACCCTAAGGATGCCTTCAACGTCCAGAGGTCAAGGACAAACCAAATACCCTATTCAATAAGTGAAAGACTTTAGTTGTTTGTTCCTCGGTTGGGCAATAAGGGTCAAAGAAGGGAGTCACTCGTCCATAAGACCAACATTCTAAAAACCAAAGAGTCAAACAAAAAAGGGAGAGCTCTCCATTCATAGTTCTCCTATAATTGGATTCTTAGAATGGTATTGTAACTCAACACCTTTTGAGACTTTGATAAGGGTTACTCTTTGCAGAGCACAGTCTGATGAAATTTATAAGCTATATTTAAGGAAGCTTTTCTCTATCTTTGGCCTCTATGGTAGAATCAATTGGGGAGGTGTGAGAGGCCGTGGTTTTATCTTATGGAGAATGTGTGCGTTCTGAGTCCTCTTATCTCTAGCTTGTGAACTTAACTGATATTATGCTAGCACCTAATTTTTTATTTCATAAATTCAATCTTTGATTTATCGTCATGGGTGCTGATTAGATCCTTCTATTAGTAGCCATAGCCTTAACCTTGATAACAAGGTTCAAATAAAGAAGAAAGACTTGGATATCTAGGCACCCAGAAACAAGGAAAAGGAAGGGAATAACAACTAATGAAATACTTTGGGGAGCGTTGAAAATAAGCATAGATCCAGAGATTCCTAAATAGGCCAACCTTTCAAACTCTTGTTGAATCCACGGGCAAATAAGAGACAACCTTGCTAACGAAAACATCTTTTTTTTCTAGAATCTAAAAAATGAATTCACGTGTCTTCTTTTTTTTCTTTTGATATCGAACACAACATTTTTTTGGCTCGATAAGAAGCACATTCATGAAATTAATGTACTGAGAATCTAAAAATTACATATGCCATTCTTATTTCGCTGCTGTCCGATAAATCATAAGTCCATCTTGATAGCATGTGCCCTGTTCTCATGATGTATTGTATTTGTGTGGCCTCTCCTTTCTTTGTGATGACTGATGACCTGATATGCAGTTTGTTCATCCTTCATTTTTATTCAAAGCTAAGTGGTGTTTGCCAGGTAAGGGATGAGCTGGAACAGTTATTAGACGATGACGACGATATGGCAGATCTTTACTTGTCAAGAAAAATCACAGGAGCCTCCACTCCTGTAAGTGGTTCTGGTGTTCCTAACTGGGGCCCTGCTTCTCCAACATTCGGTTCAAAGATATCCAGAGCAAGCAAGGCCAGCGCAGCAACCATACATGGAAATGAGAATGATGTCGAGGAGCTAGAAATGTTACTAGAGGTCACATAGTCTATTTCTCCCTACTGATCTGTTTTGAAATTCTATTGCAACTTAACTTTCAATATCTTATTTTCTGGATTTTGTTACCCTATGCAGGCATACTTCATGCAAATAGATGGTACATTAAACAAGATGACTACCGTAAGTCACGTAGTTAAATTCTGCCTTTTCAAATACATAAACTCCAGTTGAAGAAAAAAATAGTCGCTACAAACTGTGTAGCTACTCCTTTTGCAGAAAGTTACAGAGTTTCCATGCATTCGTAAAATAAGAAATTGTTGTGACCTCTTTTGCAAATGTTGAAATAACCCCTTATCATGTAGTTCCCAAGCAATATTACACTTAAGTTGAGTTTACAAACAATTTGGTAGCCTCGCAACAAGCTATTTGGATAGCATATTTTTCATGACATTATGGTTTGCTTTCATAGTCCTGTAGGTTGACCTCCAAAAGATGCCCTCCTGCACTAGCTACAGATATTTATTAACTTTATTTGATCCCTTTCCAGATATATTCAACATAAAACTGGAGTCGTAGTTGCCAATATGTAGCAATATGTTTAAATAAAGCTTCAAAATTTCAATGAAATCAATATGTTTTGCCTCATACCAGTGCACCCGAAATAGTTGGGAGATTTGTTCTTGTGATTTCATGCCTGTCTTCTGTAACGTATTTCGCAGCAACAAAATTATTAATTGGATGGGTCCAAATATCATTTACATTTCCAGTTGAAATAACAGATTGATAATTTTCTCAGCTGCGTGAATACATTGATGACACGGAGGACTATATCAATATTCAGGTATTGCTTAACAGGTCAATTATTTTAAGAAATTGACTACTAGATTATAAACAAACCGCCCAAAATAAATGGTCACTTTTCTGTTGGCAGCTTGACAACCATCGAAATCAGCTTATTCAGGTAAACTGGTCGAGTTTTCGGTACCTTCATTTTAGAAGTATGGAAACATGATATAATTTATGTGGGTGTTTTAGTATAATTCTGATAATTTTCTTCTTTTCTTTGCTGCTTTTTGTGTCTGTGATTGTAGTTAGAACTGTTCTTGAGTTCCGGCACAGTTAGCCTGTCGATCTATTCGCTAGTTGCTGGAGTATTTGGAATGAACATACCATACTCTTGGAACAACGACCATGGATATGTGTACAAATGGGTACGCTGACCAGTGAATAAAAGACAATTATGGATGATATACCTCTAAACATTGATCTTTGCTCTACAACCTGATGTTTGCAGGTGGTTATCATTTCCGGCCTGGCTTCCGCGTTCGTGTTTATTTTCATCATCGCCTATGCTCGCCACAAAGGTCTTGTTGGATCTTGATCCACTTAGAAGTAGCTAAATCCTGGAGCTACAAGTTGTAGCTAAAGGGGTCTAAAGGAACGAGAGAAAATGTGGCATTGGCTTATTCGATTTTTTTCTTTGATATTTCATTTCTTCACTTTCGTTACTTAAATTGCACCTGCTGATTATTGTACTGACGAAACCTTTACTATAGTAGTTACATTGTCATGGCAGTTCCTGTTTTAGAAAATGATGGCCGTTGGATCGGAATGATAGTCGTAGGATCAGAATGATAACTTGCTTAGTAGCAATCAATAATTTTGAACTTTGTAGTCATATTTCTTAATCAATAATAATAATAATAATAATAATAATAATAATATGCAGGGCAGTTGGTAATAATAATAATAATAACAATATTCTCTTTCTTGAACTGTGAAAAAGTATGATCAGATAAAGAATTAACCCATCACTATATGAAAGGATACAATTGTTAAACATTTAATAGTACAACAGTTTCAGACAATATTTGGAGCCATCACTTTACCAGCTCAAAACATTGTTGAGATAATCAATGAGATCTATTCTTATCAATCAGACGAGATGAAGAAATGAATAGTTAGCACAATCTGGAAATCGTTGCACCTAAAACTTTGTAGAAATACAAATGGATATTTAACTAATGTTACAGCCAACCACCATGGACGTTCCTGCAAAGCAATGTATCAAATTGAATTTCCAGATGAATAATATGCAAAATTTCAACAAGTGCAGATATCTAAAGTCCAAGACCAAGCATGAAAAATCAATTACATAAGAGCCTAGAAGAGCCAAGGTTCTAGTACAGGCTTGGCTTAGTTAATTAAGTTCCATGAGTGGCAAGGCCAACTACAGGTTTGCATGATAAATAGTTTGGGCAGCTTCCTAACCTACAATTTTAAGAAGAAAAGTTCGCATCTGTATTACCTCCGCAACGAGAGCGTGTAAATGGTTATAGAAAATCCCAATCTTCATTTGACATGTCAAGAATTTCTTCGTGATCATCCACAAATTTTATCTGTTAGAAAAAGAAAATAATAAGACTCAAGGACATATTGCTTGGCTTTCCTTACTGAGCAAGCAAATGCAATCCTTACAGTGTGCTTTCCGGAGATATTATCAAAATCAGAAATAAATCCTCCTATATACCTGAAATGAAAGAGCAATACAATAATAATAATAATTATGATTTCAGGGAAATGTACTTTTGTTAGAGTAGAAGATCTAACGATAGAAAGGGATGAAAGAAAAGATTAATAAGTGTAGTAAGAAATGATTTATTAGATTTGAATATTAACAGTAACATAATTCTTACATAAACTAGAGCTCAATAGAGATGATTCATGAAGCCGACCACAAAATAGTTAAAACAAATACAACTTGATACATTAATGCAATTTTGTTATACTTTCATATTGCAAAGGTGCACATATATATATAATCATTTCCTATAAAAAGCATGGGTTGCCAGGGAAAACAAATATTAATGCAGGTTGCTGAAAGAAAAGTGTCTAAGTGCATATTGCTTTCAAGTATGAGAAGTTCAAACAAGCAAATGATAATGCAAATCTTTTGAAATTTTTTAACTTTATGCCAGCAGTAGCTTTGACATCATCAATGCAAAAATTACATGTATTTTAAATAAAATCAATAGGCAAGAGACATGAAATACACACGAACCGGATTCTAGAAAACTAATTTGCAGAGAAATATCAAACATATTCCATTACGACAATCTGCAAGTTATGTCTCACAAGATCAGCAACTAAGGATTGCATTTAATATGGTATCAACTATCAAGTAACATATAATATGTTTGAATCTAGTCAATGTAAATATCTAAAAAAACAGTCATATACTAAGGCATATATACAGTTCTTCTATGCTTCAACATTGCACATAGAAATGCTGAATGATAGCAAAGACAGTGTCTATTTAATATAATTACCAAGTAAAAATAAATTTCATACAATATTTTCATTTAAGCATCCACCCTGTCGGAGCACCATCATGAGTAACAAAATATATCACAACAGATCATTGTCCAACCACTGCTGGAGCATTGCTAGAATAAACTTGAGCATCTCGGAGTATCGGGATTCATTGAGTATGGTTTATGTAAGCAGAAGATGCAAAACCAACTTAGTTGACTATGTAGAATAATGCCATAAGTGATTTTCTCTGGAACTTACGATGATAATGTGTGGTTCTGAAACTAACTAGGGGATTGAAGTGTAAATGCAAGATTGGACTCTTTCTCAATAGCATAAACTTTCGAACTAAGTGAGCTAATGGATTGAATTTAACGTTAACATCAATCTCAGTTGTCTAAAAAATAATCTCTTGATCTTAATTACCCTTAAAGTGAACAATGCAATAGGAGGAATAGAAATGAAAGAAATGTGTGTATTTGGTTTTGCCGCCCATATGTTCTCAAAGCAATTCTGACTTGTATCACCAGAACAAGAAAATACATAATCATATGTCCAAAGCAGGAATTAAAGATAACATTATATAGAAGGTCGACAGGAGGTTATTAAAAAACATAGTTAGGATAAACCTCTTGTCACTTGGAAGCCATACGCGGACAAGCTCCCCAATACAGTTCTCATTCTTGGATTTCCTTCTTTGATCTCCTGAACTTGAACTTTCTAATTTTCACAAGGAACAAAAGTATAATATGGCATATTCGTCATATCAAAAGATATTTCAAGAACACATTAACTTACTGGGTTTATTTCCTAGCTTCTGCCTACATCTAGGAGTACCACACAAACAAACTTGATCTGCTCCGAATTGAACAAATCTGGGCATTTTATCAGATGAATAAATCTATGAGATAAAAAGAAAAAAAAATCATCCATGGGAAATTACATCAAAATAAGCAAAGGGTGGACTAAATGCTAACACAATGTTATTAAAGAAGTAAGCGCAAGAGGCTAAAAAAGTACTGCCAAAGAAACTGAACGTACTGATAATCATAAGTCACTTCCTCGCCTTTCCTTATGTTACGACGAGCAAAGATCCCAACCCTAGTTTCTCCATCAGCTCTCCTTTATATAAAATGGAATGGAATAAATTTTGTATCATGATAGAAGAAACACAATAAAGTAATGAAATGGAGGATAGTATATAACCATTTCTGCATCTCAGTATTAGGCTCGCAACTGTGGTTTATAAACCTTGATTTATTTCCTTTGTATGTAGCATCAATCACCATATCATGATTAACCTCACACAAGTAGAAGTTGGTATCTCTTCGATCTTTCATTTTCCAAAGTCTTTCTTCACATGCTTTGTCATCCAAAACTATAGAACATCAAAAAGATGAGTCTAAGACTTCATATCACTTGATCCTTCTTTCTTATTAGGAAAAGGAATGGAGACAGAAAGCAAAAAAGGGAAATGTCACCT
Source organism: Kaempferia galanga (assembly GCA_037974795.1). Taxonomy (NCBI): domain Eukaryota; kingdom Viridiplantae; phylum Streptophyta; class Magnoliopsida; order Zingiberales; family Zingiberaceae; genus Kaempferia; species Kaempferia galanga. The sequence goes on along the minus strand of JBBPFP010956664.1, from coordinate 4,812 downwards.
TCTCCAACATACTCAATTACAAAGTCCCCTTGTTTTATATCTTCCTCTGATACCAAACCAAAACCACATTTTTCTGTCTAAATAACATATTATTTGTAAGTTTCATCCACAAGCAAAATGCTCACATAGCACATAGACATACAATTGAAATAAAAAATTTCAGCTATTTAACCAATTAACAGCTAAGTGTATACAATAAGCTTCTTGCTAAATCATGTGGACAAAGAAACGTGGAATTAGCTTGATACGCCACCATAACCAAGGTGATTGGTGATCTCAACATGTGAACATTGAGGAAACTCATAGCTCAGCCTTAAAGGAAAGGATAGGCAAGAAGCGAAAATGGTGGAAATGCAGGAATGCTAGGTCAAATAGCAGAAAATGACAGTAGACAATATAAGCTATTTTTCTTGCAATTCTTATTTCTCCTCTCTTTCTTTCATTTTTCCTCTATCTGATCTTCTACTTCTTCCCTGCCTTTACCTCACCCTCCACCACCAAATCGAACAGCTAGCCTACACCAACCTGTATCATGTTTCAGCACAAAGCATTGGCGCAAAACCATCCCAATCTAGGATCGAAACCGATTCATATTTCAAGGCTTGTGAGATTGGCATCTGATTGGCCATTTAGAACTAGAATTTCCTAAGTGTCAGGAAAGACATTTAACTATAATCAGGTTCAACTGAAATGACAGTTATCGGCTATATAACTAGGCAGCCAAAGCATCACTCCTGAGACTTTTCTCAACGGCCAGTAACTATTTTGCTTTCCTGCATTTTTGGTGTTAGTTGCTACTTTTCAACATAGTATAATAAATTCTAAAGAATATGACACCATAAGTATATAACATAAATAGCAACGATAAATTAAGATGTCAATTTTTGTTCAATAATCACTCATTCAGCAATGCAAACTACACATATAAACCTGCTCTTCCATGTAATTCATAATAGTTCAGTGAATGATATGATGAAAGTAGATTATACCTGTACAACTTTCATTTTCTTTTGTTCTCTGTATTGAAAAGATTTGTTAAGGCACTTATCACCACATTTGCAACTAGATGTGCAACAAGAGAATAGCACCCTGAAGAAATAATTAGGGAGGTGAGCAGTATAATCCTATTGAACTCTGTAAATATGTAAGGCAGTTATCCACTTGCAGCAAAAATTTATAACAGTAATTATTTAGTTTACAAAGTTGCTAAAGGTACAAAGTCACATAATTGATAAATGCAAGAAGGTTCCAATAACTCAAAATGAAACTGCTCACCCACAATGGCAGTCTCCACCACAGACAATCGATGATCCCGATAATGAAGAACAGGAACAAAATATTCCATCATCCTCAATTCGCCTTTTGGTGAGATAGAAATCTTATCAAAGTCAAGGTCACCAATTCATCAACAAAATTAAAAGAATCAAATACCTTAAAAGACTGCTATATTTTATGCTCAGCATGTTTAAAAAAACTGACACCTTACATATGGCAGTAATTAACAAGTATGCAAAGCAAATCTACATGTAACATGGATACTGCGCTTTATGCTGATATAAGGAGCAGGTTTCCCTTTCTTCAGCCATGTTGGAAGATCAAAATCAGCTTGATCATTAAGCTCCTTAGACAATTTCTCAAATATCTGTTCAACGCTTTGTCTTTCATCTTTCTGTTTTTGAGTTGAATACCAAAGAAACAGAAAATAAATGAATTTCGAAAATATCTCTGATTGGAACAATCATAAGCGCCAAAGCTTTATTTACTATCAGCAAACAGTCAGTATAAGGAATTATGAGTTAACTATAACACAAATAACTTAAAAGCCAGTATAATTTAAAATTAACAAAAACAACAAATAATTAATTCTCTTTTTGATAGCAACTGATCTAGCTAATAAAAAGTATCCATGTCCCATAAAAGTTACAGAAGCATTCAAAATATCAGAAGTAGCAAGTAGAAAAGGAATTTCTGCATGGAGGCTCTGCATAGCAATTTTAGGAGTCAATGAGTGTAAGGTAACAACTATGAATCATGTACACATGTACTCAGGCATTTGTAACAAATTTACCAGAGGAATGACAGAACAAAGTAGCAGTTAGCAAAAGGAGAAGAAAATTAGAATCAACTCTCTCAGGATATTGAAATGAAATAGACAAGCATGCAATGTCATGCAGTAGTTTCAGATGAATCTGCATTGAAGTAAGAAAACCTATTTCTCTTATAAATGGTTCTAACTAAAAGTACTAAATCTACCTCAATACCAAGAATGGTAGTTATTAAGCACAATAAGCTACTCATACTAAATGGACAGAACGAGTTCTGAGGCATTGATTAATAAAATAAATGAAAATTTCATTTGACATGGAAGAGACTGAAGAATCATTTCTCTTTCCACATTTTATATTTAGTTTTCACCTATGATGCATTGAGATAACATAACTGATAACCCTTACTCAGAATCTTGAATTATGTACTTTAAGGCGTGCCTTCAGAAAAATCACATTATTGCAGTGGCAACAAGCATGTGACTTAGGTTATTTGTTAATTGCAGTTGAAGATATGATAAATCATGTAAGAACTAGGAAAAGCAGAAAAGGGTTACTATTAGAATGAATATTGAAGAGCACGGCAAATGCAATCACTAAATAAAAAGTTTCCCAACATATTATGACATTATGAATAGCAGATTAAACAAAAAAACATATCTATCTTATGTTGAGAATGGCAATACTTCATCCCACCTCTATTCTTTTCTCTAGAATGTCTTTTCAGTAAATCAACTTCCATGTTTAGATAGGCAAACTTGATTAGTCCATAGTGTGCCAGAACAAAGTGTTATAATTCTAGTCCCCATAATTTCACAGGTAAGCTTTTAACCAGAAAACAAGAAAGGTAGTCTACATGCAATGGTCATTTCCTTGGCAAATGATTAACACGGTGATGTATTTCTCCGCATTACACCATTACGAAACCCTCGGATACCCAAAATTAAATAATGTTACAAAAAGATCAAAGAGATTCAAATCCCTTCAATATGAGAAAAGGTAAACATCAGCTACTGAAGCAGACTAGCAAAGGGGCTTCATACGGAGTGAACTCTGATAAAAAAACAAAGACAGAACTTTCACTAATGAATTGGATAAGTGATGCAACAAGCGGACATAATGGAATATAATTGAACCTAAAAACCTTCTTCAAGGTTCCTTAATGAGTCAAAGTAAGTCATTGTCCCAAAATAAATTTAATGCTCTACTGGTTGAAAGCAAAAAGTTAACGATAAACAAGTGAAAAGAAACAAGAGAAATTTAAAAAAGCAAAAAGCTAATAGAACAGTGTCCTCTTTTGAAGAGAAATGGAGAACCGAAGACGTCTACCGAACCATATGGCATCGGACACGTGCTACGATTTCCTTTTTCAAGACTAAGGAAACTCGCAGTGACAAGAAACTGAACAAGAATTACTAACAAGGGAATCCGAAATGGAAACTTACTAACAAAATAAGTTTCGACAATAAACCGGTCAAGCAACTAGGCCTCAAAATGCTACAAGTCTTTAGCTTCGGTAGAAGAAGACGAGTGCAATCGGGTAATTTCCCGAATCAAGAAACCTAACAAAGCAAGATCCTCTCCGAGTCTGTAACCCGAGCGTGGAAGACCTAAATCGCGAAAGGGAAGGAAAACCGACCGCCGATGTGACAAAACCTAGTGAATCGAAGGCGGGAGAACAAGGCCTTGGGATCTAGAGGGAAGGTACCTTGATCTTGAGGGCGGGCATGGCGAGCGCCTTCGGGGCGAAGAGCAGAGGAAGACGACGGAGGCGAAGAAAGGGAAATGCTCTCGAGCGGGGACAGTGGGAGGGAAGGCTGCAAAATCAATTCTATTTCGCATCTCCGGACTCGGATCCGTCTCGGACTATTCATTTCAACTAAAAATCCGATAAGTAATTTTCCGGGAGACAGATCTCCTGAGTCCTGACGCATCGGAACCGTCGGGGAACCAGGGAATCGAAACCGCGACGTAGCCGTGCTGCGGAGATCATCGTCGGTCGGCCCCAAACTGCAGCTGCTGCTAACGGAGGAGGAGGAGGAGGGAGCTACCGAGGCGAGGCACGGAGGAAACGAGTGGACGCCGGCCGGCGTATCGGATTCGATTTATTTCTGTTAAAAGGTCCGAGAAGCATTTTGAAGGCGGGATCGAGAGTGGAGACACGACGACGATTGACCTGACCATGTTTTTGTTACTTAAGACCCTAGAATTTATTATTTTAGAGCTTTGGTAAACAATTTATTATTTATGATTTAAAAAACAAATGTTATTAGTATTGACGAGAGTGTTGTTATAATATAATAATATTAAATCATCAATATTGTATTATAACTGCAGTTATGACAAACCGTAGCTTATACAATAATGTCAAGGATAGTTTTGTTCGTGTCGATGCGATCGAACACCCAATCATAAAAGTATAGTTCAGCCGTAGAGTAGTCTTTGCGGTGACGTCGAAATCCTTCCTCAATCCGACCATTTCCAGCACCACCATCCCGTAGCTATACGCGTCGGCCTTGCTAGTCATGCGACTGAAGTTCTCCGAGAAGGCTTTGGAAATATTAAATGTAAATGAGGAATTAAATTTAAATTATTATATTAAGATTGATAAATTTAGATCGTCAATTTGAGAAGATATAAGTGCATTTTGGATGGCTTAATCTTAACCATTGATTTTAAGAAAGTGTCGTCCAAATGAAGAGACATTGTATCGCTTGGGAATGAATGTAATCTAGACCATCCAATTTAAGTTGAATGGATGAGATCT
>JBBPFP010956453.1:0-14607 GCA_037974795.1 Kaempferia galanga | reverse complement strand
CGCCCAGAAAGGGTTTCGGGCGCCCGGAAGGTCCTATAAAAGAAGCCTCGAGCAGTGCATTCAGAACAACAATTCAAACAAATTCGTCTCTTGTGCTCTGCTACGAAAAGGCTCCAACAACGTGTTCCCATGGGCATATCCTGAGCAGCAAAGGTGTCAGTGCCACCGCACTTGAGCGCACGTGCGTCAATGGCAGTGGAGAAGATGGAGGATTCGCAGAGGGAATCGAGGGAGGAGATTGATTGTCCGATTTATTAGCGTTGAATCGAGATCTACAGAGGCCAAGCTAGGGTTAGAGAAAATGTATGCCAATCTTCAACAATGACACACAGAAAAAAGATCATGGAAGAGATTGGTGTCTAAGGAAAGAAAACAGGGGTAAAAAGAATGGATGCCATTCAGGTTAGAGAAAAGAATGGTTCGTGATTTTGGGCACGTTAACACCTTATTGGAAACATTTCAAGTAATAGAATTCAATTGAATTATATCAGGAATTAAATTTTATCAAAAATTAAATTGAATTTCTTGATTTGGAATGAGTTAGTAAATAACAGAATTGAATTGAATTATTTGATTTGGAATCTATCAGAATTGAATTGAATTCTTATATTTTTACCATTTTTTCCTTCTTTATTAAAACTTAATATTTTACTTATTAAAATCTTTGAAAAAATTGTGACTAACACAACCCCCACATGTAAGTCGAGAAGAGTGACAGCGGAAGTGTTGGCGAGAGAAGAAGGTTCGGCAAGAAGAAGGGTTGCGTTCGACGAGAAAAGTTGCGCACGTGAGAAAAATAAGAGCGGGGAGGCAAAAATGTCATTTTTCCTATTAAATGGAATTTTCTTCCCAATTCACACCTAAAGAGGTGTGAATTGGTTTTAGGGGTTAGTAGGGAATTGGAATTTAATTCCCTACTAATTCTTTGTTGAAAATGTATACCAAACTATGGAATTGAATTCCAATTCCAATAGAAATTTAATTCCATAAGTTTTCAAATAGGGTGTAAGGAATTATTAGGCACTAGGTATTTCGTTCGGGGCTAAGGTGAAATTCTTCAATTCATATTTTTTATTTTAACATCTATAAATTATAATTTTAAAACTATCTTTTTTATCAAACTAATATACTATATAAAAGAAACAAAGCCCATATTTTTTTAAATATAAAGTAAAATATACTTTTTTTTTTTACTTCTCTAATATTATTACCGAAGTTATTTATTATATATAATTTTGAAATTATTAATTAGTAATCTGTGCTGGAGTTAAAAAAACGATTTTTCCACTATAACCGCTGCACGCGTCCAAGTGGTCATGATTGAGAAGTCAAGAGGCTTCTTGACCGGGGCGGATGTGACCAGGAGGCCACCGACCAAACCGCTAGGTGGTCAAGCGGCTACATGCGTCTAGGAGGCCATGGTCGGGAGGCAGCATGGCCAAGTGGCCGCGCCCGCGGCCATGATCGTGCAAGCGATTGGCTTGTGGTGCAACCTTTAGGAAATTAAGGTAAATATCGTTTTCTTGTGTTTATTTACTGCCTAGTTTTCAATGGAAAAGAAAACATGTAATTGCAAATCTGGAGTCATTAACCAAGCAATCAGTTTTTTTTAACGGAGGATAAAAACTAAAACTACATGTAAATGCCAAATTATAGAAACAACTTTGTTATTATAAATGACTAAAAACATAATTATGAATTATTATTATTATTTAGGTTATATTGTATATAAAAAAAAATCCTCTTTTATATATATTTAAGGTTGATAATATTGGCCACTATCTAAACATATTTAGAATTGATTCAAAAATTATATGTTAAACTCCAAGTAATAGTGCAATAGTTATCTATTTAATGGATAATTAAAGAATTTAAAGTTTGAGTCTGCGAATGCTTCCCTATGTATTCTAGTAGTTGATAAAATAATTTTAGAGTCAGGTTGACCGCCTAAAAATAATGGCTAACTATATGAGCCTCTATGAATGATATACCTTACTAATTGATAAAAATTTCAATAGAATGAAATTAATCATCTTTATTAGTCAGATTGAAAAGTTAGTTACTTGGATAAAAAAAACGGAGGAAAAAAATAGAAAATTAAATAATACAGACATGTATTTATTTGTTTACCAAACTTAACTTAATTTAACTAGTTTCCTAACATTTTGTATTTCATAATAGGCAACTTACCAATGTATGGCTTTTTAATTAATAATGTCAAAATGTACCTCTATATTATAAGATATTTCTAAAAACATACCATCAAAAACTTCGATAAGAGTTGAAAATGCAACAACAATCCAAAGAATATCCAGATAGAAACTTAGTTTCACTCATACTTTTCATGGAAAATGTTAGAAGTTGAATTATATGCAATTAAAGGAAGATGACTTCCTACTGAAAAATTATTCAGAGTCTTCAAATAACAATATCGATACATTTGTATTTTGAACAGGGAGAGGTATGATTCGTCATATATGGATGGCTAAGAATAAAGATATTTTTAATAGGGAGAGGATGAATGCAGGGACTTGAGACCAACATCGGTGAGTTTACAATTTCTTTTTAAATTTAAAAAATAAATATTAATTTTAAAAATTTTCAAACTTACTCTTTTTCAATTTGATAATACTTTAACGTTCGAATATACCTACACAAATTTAATAAAATAAAAATATTATTTTTTATTTTGGTTAATTAGAATGAATAGTCGGTCCAAATTAAAAATACTATATAAGAGATTATTTACATTAGAAGATTATCTAATTTTATTACGAATCATGTTAAGGTAAATACTATGATTAATACAAATCTAAAAAACTGATCCTAAACCCTAAATTTTCCATTAAAAAATATGAAGAATCTAAAAATAGTCCTTTTTTATTTATGTAAAAACAAGAAAAAATAATTTAATTTTTAAAATATTAGCATTGTATTTTGCATCCAATAGATAAAAAATTTCTATTTCTTTTCTTTTTAAGAAAGAAGAAGAAAAAGTGACAAAAGAGATGATTGATGAAGGAGGAGAATGGCCTCCTTCGATGAGCGTCATCGGTGAGTAAGAGAAAATGTACAAAATCACGAGGGAAGAAAAGAGCGTGGAGTACTAACAAGACAGCGGAAGAATATGATTATCAAAATCTGTTAGAGAGCATATTTTTGAGAGATAGGAAAAGGTTAATTAAGTTTAAAAAATAAGATATATAATTAAAAAATTACAACAAATAAAATTACATAATTTAAAAGTAAAAATGTATATTTTATTTAAAAAAATAAAAATATTAAAAATTAAAAATCGTAGGCTCCAATTTTATGAGGGCCTTAAGTATAAGCCTTAATAATCTATACCAAAGAAGATGAATATAAAGAATATGTATAAGAAAATTTATATACGCATATAACTTTGAATATCGACATAGTATTATCTCTTGTTGATTTATATAAGAATATTTATTTATAAAAAACGACCATGTAAAAAATATGGCAAATGCATAATCACTTATCAACTTTAAAATGCAAAACCATGGGACTAAGAATAATATTTTTTTTTATAAAATAGAGGAGAATTTACTCTTTGAAAAAAAAACATCATTTCCCTTAATTAAGGGTATAAAGTTAGTATCAATATTCTATTTGCATAATTGTAAAGTCTTTAATGTTTAGAAATAATGATCAAAATCAAAATCATTTTATGCCTATTATATGCATTTTAAAATAACTAATTTTTAATAATTTATCTGTTTTTCTTACATATAAAAGAATCATAATATTATATATTTTATAAATTAATATATACTTTTTTTTTCCAACTTCTAAAATACAAACATATTTTAAATTAAAAAAACTCGTCATTATAATTTTTATTTAATTTAAATAGAATTCTAATATTGTTTTTTTATGTTGAAAGTGGTTATTTTATTGAAAATTTTAACTAACTATTTTTAAAATTAACTTGCCATATATATATTAAAGAATATGTTTTTTTAAAGAATAATTATTATAAAAAAATGTTGAACCATCTGCCCCTTAGAAATTGGATCACTTAGGTAATCAGAAAGTACTGAAGTTTAACATTTCATTTCATGATTTTATGTCTTATTTAAAAAAAAAAATCACTACAAATAGCTGAAATCGTAAATATTTTAAGTAATAATTTATCACCTTTAGTTAGTTGGGCAAATAAAAAAATAATTATTAGGGTGCCTTTTTTATCATTCTTAACTATAATTTGTAAATTACTTTATGTAAATTATTCTTGATGGCATGTTGTATTTCGTTGCCCGGATTTTATGGCCTTCTATTAATCTACTTTGCACTTTTCGCCCGTATTTAAGTTGGGCGCAAAATTGGAACAAAATCTTCATCCAATGAGATACCTGGTATACGACAATCGATTTTCTTTCTCAATTGGTATGGGTAGAATTAATGTACCTGGAGATTCGCGTATAACTCAATCTAACGGCGGCTAAACCTGTTCGAACTTGGAAGCCATCAAATCCTTTATACCTATTCTCGAGAGAGACAGGGGAGCGAGGCGGAGGAGAAGGAAGAAGAGGAGGAAGAGGGTTAATTCGATCCTGATCGAAGCAGAGATTTATAGATCAGATCTTTTTTCTCCTCTCCCCTCGATCTTTCGTTTTGTTGGCCGTCGTGAATCCGCGTTCTGTAGCTCGTTTTGTTTTCGTGGATCGATCAGATGGAGGGGCTCTTCGGGAAGCTGCGGAACCTCGACGTCAATCCGAAGATCAACGAGGATTTCCACAGCCGAACGCTCTCCGGCGCCATAATCACCATCCTCTCCTCCGTCGTCATGTTCCTCCTTTTCGTCTCCGAGCTCCGTAAGTTGGATTTTCCTTATTCTTCTCCCTTTCTTATCTTTCTTATGATTGGATTGCAATTTCAAAAATATGTGCGAGGGATGAGTTCTATTTGTTGCAACTATGATTGCCAATTCCTTGGGTTTAAAGCTGATTAGGATAGAGCCTGAAATTCGAGCAATGTAAAATCGAGGTGCTCAGCAAAAAAATTATTTTCATCCGAAAATGTTTGAACTTTAAAATTTAAGTCGAAGGGAAGAAGGAAGCATTGACTTGCTCGGCATATTGGCTAGTCTAGTCACGCATACTAGTATTTTATATATGGATCTAATATAAGCTTCCTATTCTACAACTTTGACTTTTTGAATCCATTCACCTCTGAGAGCTGAGCCAATAAACATGCTTGACGTATTTTTGAGTTTTTTCTCTTTATTATTTCTAATTCGTCTGCATTGAATTTGTGACTTGATTTATTATATCTCTTGAGTAAAATTTTATTGTTACTATTAAGATTCCAACAATCTAAGGCAAACATCCGACTATTCAATCTTTAGACATAAAAAACATTCTATATTTCCCGTCCCTACTAAAAGACACAGATTATCAAGTCCATAAACAACAATGGGCTCTAATTTGATGATCACCTGAAATTAAACCCACCAACCACCGTCCATTATGAACTTGTGACGTGGAAATCGAGGCATCAATTCCCGCACTGATGTTCTTTGTATGTCTGGCAAAACTTTTTTTTCTTTCCTATCCACCACCCACCATGGCATCACTTGGATGTGGAAATCAAGGCATCGACTTTTGCACTCATCTCTTATCGTTTTAAATCCATATTGAGATGGAATAATCTACACCACCTCTGGATATCCCTTTTGCAATGTTACAAGCCAAATGTGGCCTTGCCTGAACCCCTCATTGATCAAAATTGGATCTTGGCTAATCTTTTCAGAGACATCAGTTCCACTGAACCAACAGTGGTGGGTCCTTCTGCTGAAGATCATGGAATCTTGTTGATCAACCTTTTGATGATGACATACAAGGATATTCTTCTATGATGGAGGCATATTTGAGGTTTTGTCAAGGGATTCAGAAGTGTTGAAGTAGACAAGTGTTTATTGTAGATTGTTAGTTTTGGGTTGCTTCTAGGTCCATTTTCTCTAAGTTTTTTTTTTTTTAAATCTCTATGCATTATAGTTGCTGACTGATTCTTCTATTTCTTTTTCAGATTAGACCAAATGAAAATTTCCGTAATAATTTAATGGAATCAATATTTCTAATATGGTCCCAACAATATTCACATGGCGATTATATATGTTTCGATTATGGACAAGACAGACGGAATTGTAGAATTCTAGATTTTGGGCTTGGATTTTAAGTTATCAACTTTTCATTTTATGGTTGCAGGATTGTATCTTCAAGCAGTTACAGAAACAAAACTTGTAGTTGATACTTCAAGAGGAGAAAGACTTCGGATCAATGTATGTGTAGCTCTAATCTAATTATGAATCAAGGCTTCTCAATGATATTTGCTGGCCAATGGTCTGACCAATTTTTCCTTTATCCCTCATGAATATTACTCATGGAAATGCAGTTTGATGTCACCTTTCCTTCCCTTTCATGTTCTATGCTCAGTCTTGATTCCATGGACATCAGCGGTGAAGAACACCTTGACATAGTATGTTTCTTGCTAGATTTTCTCTTTTAATTGTTGTATGTATCCCTTACACATTATTTATGTGGTGTCAACCTTCTCATGCTTGTTAACCTCAATGTAATTTTCTTTTTCCAACTTTTCCAGAGACATGATATAATTAAAAAGAGGTTAGATTCCCATGGTAATGTTATTGGTTCTAGACAAGGCGGAATTGGTTCTCCTCAGGTCAGCATTGATTTGGTTAATATTTTTCAGTAACAAAGATTTTACAGTGAACTAGCCTGTATAATATGGTTTTCTAGCCATGTTTATGACAAGACATCATATTTTGTTTAACAAAGTTATCAATTTTCAAGATTCTATGGTTGTTGCTCTTCACTTTTCTTTATTCTTTGAGAAATTACGTTATAATCTATACACCATCATCTTGGGGAACATACATCTTGAGAGCTCTGAAATTTTAAATTATTCAACGTTATGCTGCCATGGTTCTAAATTCACATGCAAATCTGGAGCACTTGTTACTATTCAGGAACTTGGTGGCCATTTTGGAAGAATCATAGAAAAACATGCGTTAAACAATAAATATATACCATAATTCTGATTCTTATAATAGATTAAGTTATCAACATAAAAAATCTGAAGTGCATAAGTGAAGTTGATAACTTCGGTATTGATTAGATTCATTTCTTATGGTAGCATATATGTCGAAGTTGAAAGGGGTATAATGCAGCATTATGTTGTCATCAGTAGACAACATGTATGATTCATTGTCACACCTTATAACCAAAAACTCAGCAGTAGTCCTATTTTACATATAATTATGAATAATGATTCTTAACAATAGTTTACTAAGCTCAACAGTTTTTTATATTGATCTTCACACAGTAGCAATTTTCTTGGATTTGGAGGCTGCTTAATTAGTGGATTGTCAATTTCACTATCTTACTGAATTTGAATGCTAAATCAATAATATTCAAAAATATGACCATCATAGTTGTAAAGATACCTCTAGCAAACTACTTCCATTTAAGATTTATGCTTAACATACACTTGTTTTTCTGACTAAACTCTACATATGTAATATACACTTTCTTTGCTGACTTATGGTGGTATGTAATGTTACACACAAAGTGTACTGTTAATTGAGTTCCCACTATTTATCACAGATTGAGAAGCCTTTACAGAGGCATGGTGGAAGACTTGAACATAATGAGACATATTGTGGTTCTTGCTATGGTGCAGAAACGGTATGCTTGTTGATTGGTATTTTTTAAATTGCTTGCTGTATTTATGTTTATGGCTTCAAGACACTGTTGCTTCAATATACCATATTGCAACTCACATAAAATACAACTAATTCATACCTCGTAAACTCAGATAATTTTTAATTTAAGAAGAATTATGTGTGTGATTTAGTGGCTGACTAATCAAATTTGAATTTTCTGTCTGTAGTCTGATGAAGATTGTTGCAACTCTTGTGAAGAGGTTCGTGAAGCTTATAGAAAGAAAGGTTGGGGGCTATCAGATCCGGACATGATTGACCAGGTAATAAATATATGTTCTTTATGCACCTTTTTTTGCATCTCAAGAAAGTTTATTAATTTACAAATCTTTGCCCTCATCCCATCTAAGAATTTTGGTATGAAGTGGCTTCCAAATTTAAGGACACCAGTTAATATGGTTTCACCATATTGTAAATATCATCTATTGTGCAATATCCAAGCTATTGATGGAACATACCCCGAAATAGTTTATGGAAAAGCTGCACAAATGCAAGTAGTATAATATCGTAGAAAACTTAATTTTATATTGTTATGAGTATCAAACTAGAATCTATCCATTTCTTCTTCTCTTTCATGCTATTTCTTTCATTCTGTAGGAAGTAACTTCTTTAAAGTAACCATTTTGTTTGCTTCAAACAACCTTTCATTTCTGTGATCCGTTTTACTTTCTTTTCTTTCGAAGGCTAATGACTCTTCAAATTTGCATGCTAATTGTAGTGCAATAGAGAAGGTCTTGTTCAGCGCATCAAGGATGAAGCGGGTGAAGGGTGCAATATCTATGGCTTCTTAGAAGTCAACAAAGTGGCAGGAAATTTCCACCTGGCCCCTGGCAAAAGTTTTCGCCAATCTAATTCACATGTTCTTGACCTACTCCCATATCGCATAGACAGTTTTAACGTAAGTTCCATGCAATTTAAATACATTCTTATTTTGTGATCTTGCTCTTGTTTCTGTACTTTGTAGTGATTACTATCTAAGTAATCTATTGGTATCCTTGTGAATTCAGATTAGCCACAAAATCAACAGATTAACTTTCGGAGAATATCTTCCAGGTGTCATCAATCCTCTTGATGGGTAGCTTCCTACTTCATTATTTGCCAACTTGTGTTGCCGTGTTATAGGATTTTGTTCGCTTAATTCAATTTGTTCAAACAACATGATCATTTATCTGATAGCATCCACTCTTTTTTTGGGAAATTTCAGAGTGATGTGGGTGCAACACACACAATATGGAATGTACCAATACTTCATCAAGGTTGATTTAATAATGCCTCTTATCTAAATGCACATGAAACATCTTCATTTGTGTTAAATATGTAGCTGAGCAACTAGGGTAACAATCAAGAATTTTATCAGTTCAAGAAGATTCCAGAGGAAATATTAATGCATTTACTATCTTCCTATTTAGGTTGTTCCGACTGTTTACACTGACATAACTGGTCGTACTATCCAGTCCAACCAGGTTAGCTTGGTAGCAAAATTTATGTAACTTTTCACAGCAACCTCTTACTATGTTTGCTACATTATGTCTGCAGTTCTCGTTACAGAGCATTTCAGGAATGGCGATAGTGGCGGAATACAAATTGTTCCTGGGGTTCTGTTCTATTATGACCTCTCCCCAATTAAGGTGATAATTTATGAGCATCTCTAATAATCTACTCTTCTTCTATCTCCTCCATACTTATGTCAAATATTGACACTCATACGCTGAACCTACCAAATACTGTTGTCTTGGAGTAGTTAATATAGCCATCATTCATTTATTTGCTGATGTATCCCACACTTCATGCACGAATCTGACCCGGTCCCATTTAGCCCTGCATTGTTTGGCTAATTCTTATCTCATCTAACTAATGAAACATTGTTTCTTTTTACAGGTTACCTCTGCAGAGCAATATGTGCCTTTCTTACACTTCTTGACTAATGTTTGTGCGATTGTTGGAGGTACCATTTCTTTTGTTCTTATCAGGACCATCTATTTTGGTATCTTTTGTTCTTATCAGCACCATCCATATATACAAGGGAAATGTTTTCTCTTCCTTTCATTTCCTCTATGTTCCCAATGGATCTCTACTGGATCAAGCTTCACCCTCTCTGCCATTGCTTGCTTATTTGATCCGTTAGAATAGGAACAATACACAATTCCACGTGCGCAACCAAATCAAATGGAAGATATCCATGTGATCTATTGACCAGCAGAAAATTTTCTAAAAAACCAGAAAAATAAAACCAAATTTGGATGAGTAATGTCTTTTCCCTTAAAATGGTCAATTTTCAGTCTCCATTGCATCAAAAATAAAAAGTTGGAAAAATATTTTTTCAGAAAATATGAAAATAGGAAACGAGTGTAAATACTTCGTTATCCATATCTCTTGAGCTTACTATATTAGCAATATTCTCCCAAACGTTTAAACATGCCCACTTCACTTGCAGGCATATTCACTGTCTCGGGAATACTGGATTCATTCATCTACCATGGTCAAAGAGCTGTAAATAAGAAGATGGAGATTGGAAAGTTCAACTAGATTTCATCCATGTCGAGGTTCTTTTTCTGCATTTGAAAGGCTTTTACGAACAATTTGCAAAGACATCAGAGTCCCATTTGATCGACCAAAAAAACTTGTTATTCAATTGTATCAGCTACTTCTTTCTTTACTTAATCTTCACCCGTGGGGTGAGTGTAGGCGACATGAGACTTGCTTAAACCTTTCTGAAGACTTGTTCAAAGAGCAAGCTTGAGTGAGTTGGATATTGTACATGGGACTGACGGGTGAGTTTGCTTTGTTCATAGAAAGAATTATTGTTTAAATTTATCTACTGTGGTTTAACTGTACACCTTTCTATCTTTTCCTTTAACTAGAACCTTTTTAACAAATAAAGTTATAAGGGTATCATATTCAAATTTTCGTTTTAATAATACCCTTGTTTATTTGGCCGGTCCAATTGTAGGTTTTTAAACTGTATTAATCTAACTGTTCATTCTTAAATTTGGATGCAGTTTTAATTTACCTAGGTGATCGGTAGGAAATTTTTATGGGGGCGGATTGACCTTTCATAATCAATGAGACTAATTAGGTTTATTATTATTTTTTTTTAAAATTTGGATGCAGTTGATATAAGAAATTAAATCAGGATGAAAAGGAAATATATATTTTTTTATAAAATTAAATTTTAAAACAGTTAATTCGAGATAAAAGGAAAACAATAAAATTTGTTAATAAGTGTATTTAAAATTGATGTATCTATAATAAATAAAATGAAATAGATTTAATTTGAATTTTAAATTTTATATTGTAATTATCTTTGAATTAATATACATTTTAATTCTATTGTCATTTTTTATGAGGTGATTTTATTATTCACTCCATTTACTTTGTTGTTAATAGTTTAGTAGATTTTTCAAGATAAATTTTTATATATATTTTTTTAAATTTATCTAGATGTTCAATGAGAAATTTTCATCTGATCATTCAATTTGACGGTTCAATTTTGATGCTGTGTTAATTAGTATTAAAGCTGCAGTCTAGTAGTTCAATTTCAGTATTAGTTATATCCCCTTAGGATGGTCTAGTGGCTAGCATATGAGGTGTTGCCATCAATAAGGTCTGGAGTTTAAATCTCGGCAAAGCCGAGGTAAATGCCTCCCTTATGTGCTAGTCATTATTCTAAGTGCTAGTAAGTAGTCATCCGTAATTTATCTCCTCCGTATTGGTTCTGAGACGGATTGGCGAAGATACTGGAGACGAGCAAAGTCGCCTTTTACCACCAATTTCAGTATTATTTATCCTCTAATTTTTTTAGTTGGTATTATTCTCCTTAAATTAGGTTTAAATTGGATTTCTACGTTTTCTCCTCCTACCTCGTCGCTTACAATATACTGTTGAAATACTAACAAAATATTAAAAAAACGTGAGAAAAAAAGAGAGAAAAAAGTGGAGGAAAAGAGGAAAATTTTGAAGGAAAAAACAGAGAGTGTGGATAAAAATAATAATAATAAAGAAAACTATTGTTGAAAAAAAGGGGAGAAAATATTACAGCTTGCGTTGCCACAATAACATCAAGCTTCCATCTTTTTTATTTCAATCCGACGGAATTGCTAGAAATATTTAATTGTATTTAGTTTGTAAGAAAATAATTATCTCTTCTACATTCATAGAAGAATAGATTGAGAGTATCTTTCATCCATTGTTCAATTAAAAATTTGAGTAATTTCCACATCAACTAATCTCATATCAACTAAATATAAAGGTAGTTACTTTCTGAAATTGAATTTTAGTTATTTAACTGATAATTGGCTCACAAGGTCGGAATTTCAAAAAGTCACCAGCTTACACGGTTGGAACTACAAAACATCACAGCGAGAAACTTGAATGCAGTAATCACTAGCCCCAAGGTAAAAATTTAAAGTCCAAGTTTAGTTTACAAGTCTAAATCCAAAATCAAGTCCAGTTTACAAGTCCAGTTTACACGTCTAGTATAACAAAATCGAAATGAGTAGAGTATAACAAAATTATAATGGAAACATCAAAACACAAATACCGATCTCCGATACCAAGATGTGGGAACCGACAGCTGGGGCATCGAGCGACATCATTGTAAATGAATGTTAACCTAAAATATAAACAGGAAAACATACAACGGGAATGAATGTGGGTCACTCAGTGGGTAATAGATAAGAATAGTACATGTATATAAAGATAAAGGAAACAAGAGTTATACAGTCTCAGCAGGAATAAGACTACGATCAAACTGACACTAAATCAATATACATACCAATACTAACCAACACATACCAGAGTGGTAGGTAACTCCCTACATATCCACAACTGTACTATCTGTAAAGTCTGAACAACCCAAGTCACTAGTACCAATAACACAAATGCACATGTATGTGTCATGGCAAATATATGCGGCAATCACATCTCAAACAAGTGCAACAATCACAATCACATGTACCATACAACTTATAATACATGTATACAGAACAGAAACTGAAAGATGCACCGTGCAACATATGCATATGCGTATGCATGCTCCATGGTCACCCCGCCCATCTCTCCCGACACCACGACCCTCGTATGGACGAGAGGCCGGTAAATGATGACTGTGCTACCCTGCAGCCCACAGTGTAAGCGTGGTCGAGGCGGACAGTTTGCATAGTAGTTATCTAGCTACAGATGCGTCATAGTCCCTATCTGCTCATATCACCGGATAACATCGCTCCGGATGGCACGATAGGATAAGCTCCACTCTATCACACCACTCTCTCCTATAGAGTGGACGAATGATCAGCTAATCCACCAAAAATTACTGACAACTCTCTCAACCACAAGGGGAGACATGATTGTCAGTTAATCCACTAAAAATGACTGACAACTCTCTTAACCGTAAGGGAGACATGGTTGTCAGCATGCAAAGTGAGATGATGAGAATGAAAGGAATAATCCAGATATAACACTGTCATCATCTATACATCAACCCAAGCAACATAGGTATACCTAGTAAAGGATAACTCAACAATCTAAATTGATGTATGTACATCGATACAAGGTCAACACAGCGACCCAATCAATATGTGCAATACTAACACAAGATCAACTCAACATGCATAAACACAAGATCGACTCAATTAATATATATATAACCAAACACAAGGTCAAACAACAACTCACTCTACATGTGTACTCGGTCAATATAACAACTAAATCAGTATATGCATAATCAATACAAGATTGACCCAACACGCACAACATTAATCCACATGATATCCTACATAATGCAATTCATACTTATGAATCCTCTACAGAATATGATATCAACTTTGAGACTGTATAGACATAAATCAGATCATTTCAAAAGATCAACCAACAAGTATCAAGCAGCAAATCAACAACAATGGATTTAAGATAAATATCCCTACACATCTGATAACAATAAACATGCAACAAGATCAATAGATCTAAATAGAAATAAGAATAGAAGTACCCGCCTCAATATGACGATGGTCGTGTCAGGAAAAATCTCACGTCAACAATCCCGTGTCAAATCAATGTCTTGTATCAATATATATAACTCAACTATTTTAATTAGAATCAAATAGTTAAATTAATTCTTCTAAATCAAATAGGGTAATCCTAAATAATTTATTTATCTCCACCTAACCTCTAAAATTAGGGTTAAGGTTTTATAACCTAATCCACTACCCAAACTAGAGTTAAGGTAATCTAACTCTAGTTAATCATGTTGGTGCCCTGAGTTGGTTTTGATGTGATCAACCAAGTTGGGTTAGATCCTGTGTTTATCTAACCATTGTGATTTAGTGTGCAGGAGCTTAGGATCACAAGAAGTTGAGCAAAAGACACAGGGGACGAGAATGATGACGTGGGATAGCGCATCCGAGAGGCGCGGGAGCTGCGGAAGAGTACACTCACCGACAAGAAGGTTCGCCCGGCACTCTGAGGGACGAGAAGTCAGGAAGGAAGGTCGCTCAAGGAAGTGAGCGAAAGACGCAGTGGTCGAGAAGGATGGCATGAACCAGCGCATCCGAGAGATGCGGAGTCTGCGGAAGAGTACATAGGCAGATGAGAAGGAGGTGTGCAACGTTCCATGGGACGAGAAGTCTAAAGGAAGGCTGCTCGAGGAAAGGACAGAAGTTAGGTTTAGGTGAGCCCTATTCTGGATGTCCGAAATCACCTAGAAGACCGTGGGAGCGCCAGAAGGAGTCAGACCAGTCAACACAAGGTTAATTGGTCCAGGGCGACTCGGGTTGCCACGGGAACATCCGGGGTGCCCGGAATGGATTTTTGGCCGTTTCATCGGCCAATTCCACGAGGATGAGGTT
>JBBPFP010956348.1:0-14608 GCA_037974795.1 Kaempferia galanga | reverse complement strand
GATTTTTTTTATTAGTTAAATCAATTTTGCTCTGTGTAGAATCGCTCTAATTTAAACAAATCAGTTCGACTAATTTGAAAACTAGTTGAACATGATGTAGTTTTTTTTTCAAAATTGTTTGGTTGATGAACTAAACGATCTCGAATTGATGTGAAACTAGTTCCTATGTATTCGACTAGTTTTTCTAATTATATTTATGCCCTCAAACTTCAATTTGACCCAATATACTGAGAATAATAATTTTTTTAACACTAATATGTTTAAAAATTTTAATTTTTATCCAAAAAATCATTGCTCTAAATATATTAGGTGAAATTAATGTCTGAGGGCATGGATATAATCAAGAGAACTAGTCAAATATATAAGAACTAGTTTCATGTCAATCCGAGGTCGTTTGATCTATTAGCCAGTTTTGGGGAAAATTGGTTGATGAATCAAATGACTTCTGATTGACATAAAATTAGTTCTTATGTGTTTGTTTACATCTCTTGATTATATTCATGCCTTCAAATATCTATTTGACAAAATATATTGATAACAAATCTTTTTTAACATGAATATGTGTGAAAAACTTAATTCATGTTTAAAAATTCATTGCTTTCAATATATTGAGTCAAATTGATGTTTGAAGGTATAAATATAATCAGGAGAACTAGCGAACATATAGGAACTGATTTCTTATTAATCCGAGATTACTTTGTCTATCAATCAATTTTATCCAAAATTAATTTGATAAAAAAATAAATCAATTGATTGATTTTTATTATACTGATTTACTTAAAATTTTAGCATCAAAAATCGATTTAACTAGTAGAAGTAATTAGTCAATTAATTTTAATATAAAAATCAATTCAACTGATAATTATCGGTGACCTAATCAAGAGTAAGGAGTAAATTAGAAAGCGAGTTCAATAATTTTAAAACTACTCACTCTGTGCATTTTGATAATTTAAAAAACTTACTTCAATCTCATTGCCTAAGTGAGGTCCCGACCAGCCTGTTTAAGTTTAAAGGCTCATGAAGTACTCCCTCCAACGACGGAATAGTGGATGTAACGTGTACGACCCAAGTGGTATGTGACGAAGAAGCGCAAAGCATGGTGGCGGGGCATGTGGTTGTGGACTCGTGGTTCGTCGGATCTTTTACCGGTAGCAGGTAGCAGGTAGTTGTGGGTTGTTGGCTGCTTGCATTCATTGCAGGCTTACACAGGAAAAGTAGGGGGGGACGGAAAGATGGTGGGGGAGGAGGTGCGACGATGTTGTGCCCATTTATGACGTATCGACAATATCAATTTAATGGTGCACGCAATATTCTGTGAACCACACACCTCACGTCCATTTCAGCAGCGGATCAACCTTAATATTTGGCTTCTCCAGTAGTGTCACACCATTTCAAACCACTCTCTAACTTCTTGTTTTCTTGGCGGCCAAGAACTTCTATAGGTGGATCACGGCTTCTGTTACAGATCTGTCAGCTGCAGGTTGGTTTGGACACACTTCTTGAACTTGTTTCCAGCTTAAACATACGGTGACATTTCACTTTTGTTTTGGCCATTAAAGTTTAATCTTTGGCAGCAAAGTTTCCAATTTGATCAGGGATAGTGGAAGATCAACGCTGGTAAGAAATGCTTGCGCAGAAGGTTTACTTACTTGCTAGTTTGAACTGCAAGAGCGCTTCTCATTCTTGGGACAATATTGCTGCTTCTCTTTAGAGTTAAGGCGTAGAACCATGGCGAATTTCACAGTTCAAGTGGAGAGCGGAAGAAGAGGGAAAGATGGGAATCCCTCAGTTGGTCCAGCGTACCGAAGCATCTTGGCAAAGGATGGGTTTCCGCCTCTTGATCCCGACTTGAACACCTCATGGGATGTCTTTAGGTACTGGGACAAAACTATGCCCATACGTTTTCGTCGTTAGCTGATCTTGTCGTGTGTTTCAGGATAGCTGCAGAGAAATTTCCATCCAACAGGATGCTCGGATGGCGCGAGATGAAAAATGGGAAGGTAAATTATTCTCGATCATGATTCTTAACCTTCAGATTTGACCGTCAAGTTTTTGAATGCTCACTTTGATTGTTAATCTAAAATAGGTAGGGCCTTATCTATGGAAAACATACAAGGAGGTCTACCAACAAGTGTTGCAAGTTGGCTCTGCTCTAAGTCATCTCGGTGTCAAACCTGTAAACATGATTCAACTAAGCTCGATATGTATGTTTTTCGTGTGTGTGCATTCCATAGTTCCTTCTGACATTTTAGCTTACCACAGAGTTCCAAAATAGGGATCTATTCAGTAAACTGTCCTAACTGGATAGTGGCCATGGAGGTTTGTTGTCCTCAACTAGAGTGACCTTTTTCCAACTACGTATACTTGATCCTCACCACAAGGAATTTGTGCACAGGCTTGCAATGGATACAGTTATGTCTGTGTTCCACTCTACGATACACTAGGTATGTCAATGACCTCTGGAGACTGAAAACCTCATATGCATGTGATATGCAAGTTATGATATGCTAACAGGTGAAGGAGCTGCTGGTTACATCGTAGAGCATGCTGAAATTGTTGTTGCTTTTGTCCAGGAGACAAAAATAAACAAAGTGAGTAAAGGGCAGTTTAAATGGAGGAGCCCAAATGGCTCTAATTAGTTGTCAAAACGGACCCCCAAATGGGACAATCTTAATTTAATGGAAGTCGAGTTTAAGTTGAGCATATATAATATGTGTCTATCATTTTGCAGATCCTGTCCTCCAACTGCACATCTAGTGGGCATCTCAAAGGTGGGGATGCTCATCTTTAAGAGTTCCAATATTTGAACTTTCACTCATAGTGTTGCTTGATTATGCAGTAATTGTTTCATTGGGTTCGACTACTGTGGAACAAAATGCTGCTGCTGCCAACACCGGAATGAAACTCTACTCTTGGGACGAAATTCTTGAGATGGTTAGTTTATTACTAAGTTAATGAAAACATACATGTCAGATTGTTAGCTTAATATTGTATATATTGATTTTTTAGGGGAAAGAAAACACATCAGATCCATTGCCTCCTAAACCTCTTGATATATGCACGATAATGTACACGAGTGGGACAAGAGGAGATCCGAAAGGTGTCGTATTGACTCATGAATGCATCGCAACATATGTAACGGGAACTGACCTATTCCTGAATCAATTTGAAGATAAGGTAATATTCTTGCCTTTATTCATATCTGTTGTTTAGTTTATTACTAACGGTGCTAAAGTACAAGATATGATATATGTCTTGATTTGTATGTTATAGATGACAACAGATGATGTCTACCTCTCCTTTCTTCCCCTTGCTCACATTCTTGACCGAACAATTGAAGAATATTTTTTCCACCATGGTGCTTCTGTTGGCTATTATCAAGGGGTATGGAAACATATTTTTGTATAGTCCTTTAGATTGATTATGATGTTGATGGACTTTCAATGGCAAGGATATACATGCTTTGAGGGATGACCTTATGGAGCTGAGGCCAACTCTCTTCGCTGGGGTTCCTAGGGTTTTTGAAAGAGTTTATGAAGGTATTTTATATATCAAAAGTCTTATCACCCATCTTCTCAAATAAATCTTACACTCAGATGTTTCTAAAGACAAGGATTTGGAATTCAGGTGTGCTAAAGGCATTGTCAGAACTCCTACCACATAGAAGGATGATCTTCAATGCTCTATACAGATAGTAATCATTTTTTTGGTTCAAACTTAATTAATTTCTAAATAAACTATATTCTTGTAGCTGACACTTCATTCTTCTCTTCATATTAGTAAACTACATTGGATGAAATTAGGATATTCACATAAGACTGCTTCACCCATAGCAGATTTCTTGGCTTTTCGCAAGGTTGCAATCTGCTATTTCTCATCTTCACATCACCTCACTCAAGAAAATCTATTGTATTTTCTGGTCTTATGGATTTCGTTGTTCCTTCAGGTGAAGGACAGGTTAGGAGGCCGTGTTCGTCTTATAATATCTGGAGGTGCTCCATTAAGTCCTGAAGTCGAGGAGTTCTTGAGAGTTACTAGTTGTGCTTATCTTATTCAAGGCTATGGTAAGGCATATAATCAAACATGTTATTCAATTCGATCAAACCGTTCTATCACCTATCAGTAATATGAGGAAGTTATGCTTATCTATGATTTCCCCTCAAAAATTCAGGTTTAACAGAGACCTGTGGCGTTAGCACAGTTGGATTTCCTGATGACATGTCACTGGTTGGCACTGTCGGCGTTGCATCTGCATACGTCGAGGTGCGCCTAGAAGAAGTTCCAGAATTGGAATATGATCCATTGCCGACTCCCTCACGTGGTGAAGTGTGTTTAAGAGGGAAGACAATCTTCACAGAGTACTACAAAAACCCTGAGTTAACAAAGGAGGTAATGATCGATGGCTGGTTCCATACGGGTAAGACACCCAATTCTTTCTCCAAATTTTGTTAGTTTATAACAAACCTTAAAACTTCATGTCGTTTAGACCTTTCATTTAGGGGATATTGGGGAGATGAGACCTGATGGGGTTCTGAAAATTATCGACAGAAAGAAGAACATATTTAAACTATCACAGGGTGAATATGTTGCAGTTGAATACCTAGAGAACACATATAAAGTCTCTCCAATTGTTGAAGATGTAAGCTGCAGCAGTCTCACATTAAGATAGATACTTCTAGTCAATCATAATCTGAAATACTGATTCATTCATGTATTCAGATTTGGGTTTATGGGGACAGCTTCAAATCTGTGCTTGTAGCCGTGGTCACGCCGCACGAGGACAGTGGGAAAAGATGGGCACAGGCAAATGGCCATCAGGGATCTTTCTATGACCTATGCCAACTAGAGGACCTGAAGAAATACATTCTCCAAGAGTTGAAGAAAGTTGCTGAAACTAACAAGGTAAACTATTGTTCTTCCACAGGTGACTTTTTTTTCATTTATATTAATCTAGTTTTCTTCTGATCATTCTGATATCAAAATATACTTCCTAATGGACAAGGTAGATAAGCATGTAAAAGATTTCATAATCAAACTGTAAAGCTTACCCTGCTTGCTTTAATTTGCAGCTAAGAGGTTTTGAGCACATTAAAGGTATAGTTGTAGATCCTTTACCATTTGACATTGAACGAGACCTTGTGACTCCTACAATGAAGAAGAAAAGAGCACAAATGCTGAAATTTTATCAGGTATATTTTGACAACACAAAATTGCGTTCAGCTAGCCCTATATGCATACTAGTTCGATATGCAGTCATGAATATTTAACCTTAGGTTTTCTTTTTTATGCGTGCAGTCAGATATCAGTAAAGTTTATCAAAATATTTCAGCAGAAAGAAAAAGACAGGCCTGAACTATACATTAATTGCATCCTTAAAAACTCTGAATCTCTCAGCTCGAGCATCATCTGTGTTGTTAGGCGGCTCAGTTTACTCCTGTTACTGTGTCAATAAATGTTCAATTTGAAACCAGTGTCAAAAACCTGAATGTTTTCATTCCATGCAATGATCTGTGTTGTTGAAGTGACAGAAATGATCTTCCTAGTCTTCGCTGAAGTACGATAAGATTCAGTAGAATTTTGTGTTCATATTATTTAATGATTCCGAAACGTGCCATCATTTTTCTCAAGGATTGGAGCTTACTTGGCACTTGGTTAATAAGATTCGACCAATATCATTTCGGATAGCTAAGGCTCTATCTCCGAGCAAATTTCAAATTTGCTTCTAAGTAATCCAAGGTCATTTTGTTCTCTGAGATAGACCTGCTCTTGTGTCTCCTTTTAAACTTAACTCTGAAGGTTCTAAGGTTTACCACCCATGCAGCTACAGCGTTGCCATTTGGCTGGCTGACTGTGCATTCAACATGCTTCGATAATTCCTTGGAATTTGACTCTGTTTTATAAAAAGAAAAATATAATATATATTTTTTTGTAAAAAAAAATCTATTTATATTTGGCCAATCAAATTTTTTTTGTTGGTCTTAATTTTTCATTCCATCAAACGCAAGCCTTTTGGGAAATAGGCATTTCTGATGTGCTGCTGCCACAAATAAAGAAGAATAAGAAGACAGAGATGTTAATTCAATAATACCTAACCATACACCCACGTGAAGTGTTTCCAACTTTCCCATTCTCTTGTCCCTCTCTTCGAACAACACTCCAAAAACCGAGTATTTCCCTGAGAATAAGCCAGAAGCCAAGCCGCGACATCAGATGCACAAGAGTCCAAAAACACGTCACACCTTATGACCTTACTGGGCAGTGCGAGGGCCAAAGGCCAGGCTAGCCACACCCAGACACCCTTGCCACGTGGTCAGCGTGTTGGCTACATGATCAAACACGAGAATCCCAACAACAATAAGGCATCCCCTCCCCCCACAACGCGGCCTCACTTTTGGACAACGCACAACACGCAACGCGCAACACGCAACCTGAGAAATCAATGGTGGTTGATGGTAGCCTATGTCATGCACCAGCTCCTTACTTTCTGCTCTCTTCTAAATCCCATTTCCTTGTTCTTTATTAAGGTGTTTTGCCAGCTCATGTGTATTGCCGTCCTCGTCTCTCCCTCCCTTGTGGACTAATAATTATGGCAGTAAAAGCTCTCGCAATCTTTTTCATTAATAACAGGGAACACTGGCCATGGCACATCACTACCAGGCAGAAGCAGAGCATTAGGACCTTATGCCATGAATAATGAAGCAGCCACGAGACCCATTAGCATGACTTGATTCCCAAATCTCAACCTTAACTTTCATTTGCTGTGCAGTTGACACTTCCATTTATCTCCTCCCCTTTGGTTGCTGAAAAGTCAGATTCACATGGTCTCATCTTCAGTCCACCTGCTTCACTTATAATGTCATCCTATCACTCTAACAAGGCCACCACCTAGCCTACCATTTTTACTATGAGCATTGCATCGCAGATGGAATAAATAAAATATGATGTGACCATTTGGCATGAAACATGCGTAGGCTATAAGAAAAAATAAATATTTTCAAATAGCGAACAAGGCGAAGGTTACAGGACCAAAGAGATAGTAGGAGGCCATCCAAAGAAAACTAATAATGGTAAAGGAAAACAAATGTTAAACAATGCGGAATCTAGCTACCAGCGACAGCATAAAAAAGATTCATAGCACATGGGAAAAGGGAAGCCTCTAGGAATTGATTGGGATTGATTTTAAAACAAAAAATAAAAAACAAAAGAAAACACAGAAGCGAAAGGTACAACATAATGCGCCACGAATTCTTAGGGAGAGAACAATAAAAAAAAAAGAAGTGGAAATCAGAAATATCCTGGGTTCGCATCTGACTTACATAGGGTTGGCATGATTTGGTGGCAACGAGGCACTGCCGGCTGCAGAGAAGGCCTCGGCGATGGCGCTCATGGCCCGCACTTGCATCTCCAGCGCCGTGATGTAGCCCGACGCCTCCTCCAGAAGCGATGGCAAGGGCAGCATCCGGCAGCCTGGGACCAGGCGTCCCAGGACTCTCGTCTTCTTCTCCAGCGCCGGGGTCTCTCTCCTCTGCGCTGCGGCCCGCGCAACGCATGCGGCGATGACAGGCTTCGGCCGGCTGGCCTTCGGCCGGACCCGATGCTTGAGAGCCCTGCCTGAGAGGATCGCGCGGCTCCACCGCGTTCGGCCGCGCGCCGAGACCGCCAACACCCGATCCGCCGCCTTTCGGACGGCGCAGCTCCGCACGTGGTCCGAGGACGACGCGGAAGGCGCAGAAGCGGAGGATTGGCAGACGCGGCGGAGGGCTTCGATGAGCCTGGAGGAGTAGATCCTTTGCTCACCCTCTGTCCGCCACTTAGACAACGGGGGCTCGCTCCCGCGCTTCCGTTTCCTCTCCCCTCCGCCCGCGAGCACCGATTCCCCTACCGCGTTTGGCACCACCATGCTAATGCCCTCGGAGACCTCCAAATCTGTGGAAATTGATGCAGAAAGTCTACGAAACAATCCACAATATTTCCTCCCTGCATCAAAACCAGCCAAATTAACAGTTAAAATTCCTAGATCTAAAAAACTAAAATCGCCAAAACAAGGTTCTTACCAACAAACAAATATTCACCCACGAATTCCTTACCTTAAATGGATCGGCGAAGACGGGAAGAAGAAGCAGTAACGAGAACAGTAGACCTAGTCACCCGATCGAACGGATATATCGAGGGAGAAGCGGGGTCGATGCGTCAATTAATAATTAATATAAATTGTTTTTTAAAAATGCACATTTTGGCATCCCAACATGCACACTTGTCCCTACCATGTGACATACATCATGTCATCAAGGGATGATCGACGGCTCCTATGAAATTTCCAGTTCCATTACCATGTGGAACGTGGCCATGCTTATCCACTTAACCACGTGCCTTCCAGGTTGGACTCGGGTGAGTGACTGTGAGCACGACTTCTGTCTTCTAGTTTTTGATGGATAAATATGAAAAAAAAAAATCCTCTACCCTTTTACTACCCTTCCTCATAAACGATTTATTAATACTTTACTAATTAAGAAAATAATAGTTTTTCGTAATTTCATTTTTCAATGAATTTTTTTCCACCATTTTGTTTACAATTTTAGCCCGATCGGTCCGGTTTGATGGGATGGGACCGTCTCACCAGACCCGAGGCCTGAACCTAGTAAGCCGGCCCTCCTACTTCCCACACCCCAATGAATCTGACTTCTCCCTGCCAATGCCGCCTCGAGCCCTCTGGCTCGATCGCGCTGCTTCCATTTCCATCGCCCCAACCCTGCCGCCGGCATCAGCAGTGAGGTGCGTGATTCACCTCTCCAATTCCTTATGTGATTTTTGGCTAATCCTTTCTGACTTCCTTCAGGTGTCGGCAGTCTCGGCTGGTTGCGATGCAGGCTTCGCCGGCATCTGCCATCCAAGCCCGTAATCTGTACTTCTCGCTGTCGAACAAGCAGGGGAAGTTGGTGCCGATTCTGAAGAATTGTTCGATCCAGGTTCCTCCCGGGCAGCTTTGGATGCTTCTCGGTCCCAATGGCTGCGGCAAGTCCACCCTCCTGAAGGTAGCCCCATTTACTTGTTTGTTATTGTAGCATGTGAGCGAATCCAAATGGATGATTCAGGATAAGTGCCGATTATGTTAGTTGAGATTTGGATGTCTGATTAAAGAAATTTTGAGATTTCCACTGTTTGGTACCAAGTGTTTCTCCAAATCATTAGTGTATTCCTTTTTGTCTGTCGAAAGAGAACTAAAATAGGTAGCTAAAATTGAAATCAGATGTTGGATGAAGAGAGAAGATTCCCCATGCATTGATGTTGATACAAACTTTTGTTCGCCCAAATTTGCTAGAAAGAATAATCTAATAAAATTAGTTGTTTTATTTAGATCACTCTGAAGTAATCTTGACATAGTGTTGTTGGTGACAATGAATTAAAGAACTAATTGTAGAACATAAGGCACCCCCTAGGGGTGGTTCGGTATGGTATACTGAACCACCAACTCGTCTACTGTTTATAGTAAAATTTTGGTATTGGTACAATATACCAAAAATTTGGATATAAATCTTTTACCAATACCGAAAAATTTGGTACGGCATAATACTATACATAAATTTTTGGTATACCGTAAAATCGATATATTTCGGTATATTTTGGTACGGCAAGTACGGTATACCAAATTTTCATTTTTTTTTCCACTCCTAGGTACCCCTTTGTAGCATATTCTAAAGATAGAACTATTATTGTATACCGGAAATCATATTCTGTATAGGTTTGTTCAAAGTTGCATTTTATGTTTTAGTGCTTATGTACTACTTGAATAATGAAAAGTTGCCAACAACCTTATAAATTGGAGTAGGATCGCATACAATTTCTTTTTAATAATTTTTTATTATCGTTATATTTCTAAATAGATTTTTGATTGCATAGGTGTTGGCAGGATTTCTAAGGCCTGATGATGGAATTGTCAGTGTAAAAAAGCCAAACAGTTTTGTGTTTCAGAATCCTGATCACCAGGTATTTCTTTCTTCTTTTGTAAAATCTCCTAAATTTCAGTTCATTTGCAAGTTTTCATTTTTCAAACACCTCCTATAAAAGTTCTAATTTGTTTTAAATAATCCTAATATATGAAAATGATGCTACCAATTTTAACAAGAAATTTATAGTAATTCAACATTCCATCATGTATAATAAACAAAAGAAAATTAGTCATATGATTGTTTGGTTTATTCCTAGAATTAGCTTTACATGCATGAAAATTTTGCATTTTTTTACACAAACAAAATATAGGATTTGTGACTAGGTAAAGAAACAGGAAGAACCGAAATTAAGCATTAACTATAATTTTACCTTGTTGGTTTATACACTATACCTTATAATCTACCGAGCTAATACTCTAGTGCATTTTTTGAGCTTGTTTGCAAACATTCTAGCAATCACATTGAAATTTCATTATGCTATAGAAGTGATATTTTTTTTTAATTATTCTGATAGTTAATAAGTATCCCTCTAGGGCTCACCTTTAAGATTGCAAGATTGATTATGGGTATTGATTTTAGGATGCAAGTTGCATTCTACAAATGTTGAAGCGACACTATAAAAGACGAGAAAATTTTAAAATTTTAAGACATGTTACCATACGAAAGGAGTCTTACCTTTATGTGTCTTAAATTAGTGTTTTCTTTTAATTTTTAGGCAAAATGATAGTTTGGTAAACTATGTTAGGGGCTTAAAGCAGTACAGTACACTGTTGCTTTTCAGTGGTAAATTTTATAATTAATCCATATGTGGTTAGTTCAGATCTTGAATTTTTTTTCTCATCGCTTTGTGTTCTTTGTACCCTTTCTTTTTTTTAGGTGGTCATGCCAACAGTGGAAGCAGATATTGCATTTGGTCTTGGTAAGTTTAATCTAACTTCAGATGAAGTTAGATTGAGAGTCTCAAACGCTTTAGAAGCTGTTGGCTTGCAAAGTTATTCACAAGTGAGAGTTTTTTACTATTATGTTTTTATATTTCATTTGCTTGTTTAATAGTTCTGGTTCCAAGCAAATGACTAATGTACTATTGTCTCCTTTGTTGCATTTACCAGAGGCCAATTCAAACCCTCAGTGGAGGACAGAAACAACGAGTTGCTATAGCAGGTGCCTTAGCTGAAGCATCTAAAGTTCTATTATTAGATGAACTTACAACATTTTTAGATGAACATGACCAGGTATGACTGGAATTTCTTAGGCCTTCTGTTGTTCTTTTTTTTAAATCTTAAAACATATCTCATAATGGATTAAAAAAAAACTCCTAATCTTTGCTTTTGATGCTTTATGCCATCTTAAATCCAAGGTGTTAGAAATGAAGCTTCTCTGATTTGTCAGGATAGTTTGTCATGCATTTCACCAAATTGTATTGGCTGACAAAGAATTGATCACTCTGGCAACGACTTTACTTATGTTCTTTAGCAATTCAGTTTAGCTAAGTTGTTAGCCAAAGGACAATGGTGCAATTGAAAATTATTTTTTCCATATGGATAGAGATAAATTAAGATTCAGAATCTTGAATTGTGCTGATGGTTGGGACGTTGATTGGAAGTACGATTGATGTTGTGTCAACGTTTTGATATATGATGCTGATGGTGAATTGGAGATTGAAGGAGGAAGCAGATGTATGATGTTGATGCTGATACAAAAAAAACCAAAGGTGATACAACTATTCAAGCACCGAGACATAGGAATATGAAGGTGGATGGGAGGCTTGTACTGCTCGAAGGCATGGAGAGTAAGCCATCTTCACTATATTGAAATCAGCACCCTCTCCCAATGTAGATTATCTGGAAAACCTAACCTTAGTCCTAGAAGAAATGCTTTGATACGATGCTCAAGTAGGAACAATAAATGTTGTATTGATGTTACATATCTCTTAATAACTCTCACAGGTAGAGAGTGACCTCTTTTGTCTCTCTACTTTTCTCTCCGAAACTTCCTCAACCAAATAACCACAAGGAAATAAGGTTTTTAGAGTTATTTCTAGTACTCTCCAATCTTGTCTCTTTTTCTAATTTTCTTTCCAAGTATACAGGTCTTTTCTATTTGGACCTTACCAAATTTAGGTAGGTTCTCTATCGAAAATGTGTGATGCCATGTATCTAAGTATCCCCTTCAGTGTATATCCCGCACAACATTCTATAAATATTCTTTCTACAAAGGCATTTTTATTTGTTGATTAACTTTTCGGATGTTTGCCAGGTAGGAGTTGTGGAGGCAGTCAAGAATTCCGTGTCTAGTCCAGAAGTCGCTGCACTATGGGTAACACACCGTTTGGAAGAACTCAAATATGCAGATGGTGCTATTTATATGGAAGATGGGAAAATAGTGGTGCATGGGGATGTTCCCTCGGTTTCCAACTTTATAAAAGAGAAACAGGCCAGATATAGACGCTATCTCAACATCTAGCTGCTTGATTGTAATTTTCTTAGCGCGTTTCATGTCCTATTCGAGTTTCCAGAGCAAGCAATCTCTTCATTTCATATGTTCTGCTTCCTCTTATTTCAATCTATTAATTATGAGATTGTTTTGCCTTCAACATTTTGTACTTTGACGATTCTGTTTGAGATTAAACATGTTGATCAGAGCTGCCTAGCTGGTCACTCTCCTTGATAGATGTCCAGCGTCATTCCTAATTGAGAAAGCCTCAAGGGCTGAAGATGACTGTTATTTCACAGCCTCTCAGTGCTCACGTGTCGATGCTTGTTCTCTAATCTTTCCGTATGTCAAAAGTCGGACAATAATTTATGATATTTAATTTTAAAAAATCTTTTACATTCAACTCAGTCGTCACCGAATAACAAACCGTTCTTTTGGTGATATTTTTTCAACACCTCTCGTTTAAATCAACGCGAAAGATAGCAATTCTAAAGTCAATAAAACAAACTGGCCCATAGTTTCGTTAATTTGTCTTGCGTCTTCACCTTGCAGATGAAAATGTTAGCGGGCAGCAAGGTCAGAAAGCAATCCATGCAGTCGGCTCCTCATCGTAGGCTCGTAGCCGCCTTCGTTTGACCACCAATTCCACGCGTTGGTCAAATGAGCCGCCGCGTCATGGTTCTACGGTCAACAACCGTGCTCGTGCGGTCGTGTCATCCTTCTTCTCTAACCTACTAAAGCTGGCCAGTTATATAATGCCGCTGCTCCGATCCTTCTATTTCCAATTTGGAAGCTCATCCACCTATGGACCAAAACTCCGACAAGAGACAGAGGCCGTCGCAGCAGCCTCCCTACCGCATGGCCCTCCACTCGGTGCAGAGGCCGCCTGGGAAGGCACCACACAAGAAGCCTGACCAGTCGCCGGCGCCAAAGGTGTACCGGGTGGATCCCCGGGGATTCCGGGATCTTGTCCAGCATCTGACGGGGGAGACCCATTCGGCGGCCCCACCACCGCGCCAGCGACCGCTGAGGGACACTGCCCCGCCGCTGCCTCCACTCAAGTTGGCAGCTCCGGCGATGTCAGGTGCCACCGATCACTACTCTAATATCATTGCTCCGGACGACCAGTCTCCCACAGGATTCCTGCAAGGTCTGCTGTCTCCATCTTTGTTTTCGAGCTGGTGTTCCTTTCCACCCTTGAGCCCTGCCGGCGACTTTGGCAGCATGAACCTATAGATAGCAGAATCATAGAACTAAGCAGTTACTGTATGCTGTATACTAATAATCCCTCAACAATTGTAGATCTTTCTCAGTTAATTTGTGTTTATGATGACTTGTTTTTGTGATTAATGCAATTGCTAGCTTCAACATAGATCAATCAATGTATTGATGTTAAAAATAGTTACATATCTTGTCCAACGGCGAAAAAGCCAATCTAGTCGCTAGAGCATCCCTAAGATAAGATGGCTAGATCCTCTGGTCCGTGCTTGCACGGACCGCTCTTTATCCGCGCAGCGCGGACCGTTAGATCAACACGGAGTCCTGACCTGATCTGTGCTCCGCACATCAGAGGATCCCTCTTCTTAAGATAAGTAAATATTTCTCACCTATTTAACTATTTAAATATATACTTTTTAAATATCTTAAATTTTATAATTAAATATTTCACCAATAAAATATTTATGACCTTACTAATCAAATATTTCATTCTTAAATATCACATTTCCCATTAACTTCTCCCTACTTTAATTATTTATAAAAAATAATAATAATAAAAGAAATTAAAAAGTAATGGTTGCTCACTTTTTAGTGGGCTCTACCACATCCAACTAAAGAGAAATCATGGGATACAAATTTATACCCGATGATTTTTAATACCAAAGATATATTTAAGAGATAAAGATATTTATCAATTATCCTCTCCAAATATTCCAATATGGTGCCCTCAAGAAATCTAATCCTTTTAACGACTAATTGATGTAATGAAGAAATAAATAATGTGAAAAAGAAAATAAATTTGTAAAAATCAAATTAAAATTATTTTTTGGATAATTAACGAAGGTAGATCTTCTATGAGAGATAATACTAAAATATAGAAGGAATTAATCTTTCATATCCAATTAGAGACGGGCCTAAAATTCCATCTCTAAATAGATATGGAACTATAACTATAGGTTCAGGTAGGGTTGGCTAGACGGAGATAAATAGTTTTAAAATTTTCAACTTAG
>JBBPFP010956247.1:0-14616 GCA_037974795.1 Kaempferia galanga | reverse complement strand
GGAAAGTCCAACATATTTGACATCAACATCTCCGATCAATGATATTTGATGTCGCCCCACTCGATTGACGTAGTTGGTAATTAAATGGATGATTACTTTAATAAATTTTGTATATAATTTTTAAGAAGAGTAAATTATTTTATTGGATATATGACTTAAATATAAAGGATTGTTATGTTAAGGCAAAATACCCTTATAATTTATCTGTCTATATCATGCTAGGAGCCAATGATATTGGATCTCCTGATATGAATATTATCATCTTTTGCTCTAATTGATATTTGATATCATTCATGTGCAATATTCATGCATGACTCTACAAAAACGCCGTCCATGGTCTGATCATCTAGAAAAGCTTCACTGTGTGTTGCAATTTGCGCACACAGATTTAAGGTGACCAATTTACGACCACCTTGCAAAAAATAAAAAATCCATACATATTTGCTAAAGATAAACCCATCTAGACGCACCAAAGGAGTCAGAAATGCTTGCTACATGGTTAAATGAATCCAGCCTACTACTTTTCGAGTTATGTTTCTTCCTCTAGTGCCAAAGGCGACCATGGAATAATCAGATTACTCTAATTTAGGCATCAGTATAAATTATTTTAAGAGAACAAAATTTTTTTTTCCCTGAGAGTAGAAAGCGTCTCGAGCCATTCATAAATATCGTCAACCAACTCCAAAACAAAGATTAAAAAAAAGGAAGAAGAAGACGACTTAACACTTGCCATTTTGTTCATCCAGCCGCTGACTTTCCCTTACACCCAGTGTTCATTTCTGGCTCAACCGACGACGATTAGCATCGTTGCCGCCAAGCTCCAGCATAACTCCTAATCATCTCTCAAGCGTCAGAGCTCTGCTGCCGTCGACTACCGGAATTCAACCTCCTCTGCCTGTTGGTTAGAGAAAATGCTAGAACGAACGAACGATACATAAATTACTCGGAAAACTGGAGATGGTGATTCAAGCAGGAACAAGGATTGTCTACTACTGCCCTCGTGCCACATGAGAACTTCTCTAAAGCAACCCGTTAATTATATGAAATGAAACCGAATCCACAAGCAACCTCGAGTCGATCCATTCTTCCAG
Source organism: Kaempferia galanga (assembly GCA_037974795.1). Classification (NCBI taxonomy): domain Eukaryota; kingdom Viridiplantae; phylum Streptophyta; class Magnoliopsida; order Zingiberales; family Zingiberaceae; genus Kaempferia; species Kaempferia galanga. The sequence continues at coordinate 13,525 of JBBPFP010956247.1, read as the reverse complement.
TCCAGGAAAACACTGCTGCAGCAGCGCAGCAGCACATTGCAATCGAACCCGAGAAGAAGACTTGAAAACCAAAATTGCACGTCGCGTACGTTGAGAAGCCTTCAATCCTTCGTCGAACATGAACCTGCTGCAGCAGCAGCCATGGCACGACAATTGTTCCCTCGAACTCTAGTTAGTAGTTACAAATTCTGTTTCAATCCGCCATAAGCGATTGGGCAGCGCACGAGTTCAATTGTGTCTTAATCCGGAGAAACGAGGCGGCCAAGATTCGGCTGCGCTCCTTTTCTTCATCCAGCCCAACAACTAGACCAAACCAGACGCGACGAGGAAGGGGAGCGGGGCGGAGAAATAAAATTAAAAAAAAAAGAGGCGAAAAATAGAGTGGAAAATTAATAGTTCTAGATATAATTGTGAGACGGTAAGATCTTCGTGTTCCTTTGCATTTCGATTTGGAATTTTTTTGAACAGATGAGGAATCATCCTCCGCTGCCCTCGTCTTCTCTTGTGTTTGTTGGTATCGCGCCGGGGCTTTCGTTGGAGCCCTAGCCCCAATTCTGGACGGCTGCTAGGGGTTCGGGGTCGATTGGGAAGGACGGGGAGAGGAATTTTGTCGCGGATCTCTGTGAGTTTGGTGGCGGGATTAGGGTTTTCCATCGCGCAGGGGGGTGGGCGGGATGATCATAAAGAGAAGTCAGAGGGCGCTAATGCCGACCCTCAAGCGGTGCAATGCCGAGGTCGCAGTGGGAGACGGCGGCTGCGACGGCGGTTGGAGGAGGCGGAAAAGGCGGAGGGAGTTGGAATCCTTCCCTCTCGAGGTTCTGGGTCACGTCGCCGCGGCCTCCGACTTCCCTTACTTCCCCTTCGGTTTCGCGCGGAGACTCGAGGGCTGGGAGGAGGAGGACGCCGCCGCCGCCACCGTGAATTCTTACAGGTGCGGTGATTCCTCATGCTGCTCCGCAGAGAGGTATTCGGGGACGCGGAACGGGCGGAAGGGGAAGATGGGACTGACACGTCAGGAGGTCAGACCGCCGGTGGTTCGGAAGACGTCGAGTGGCCGCGCGCAGGTGCTGCCTTCCAGGTTCAATGACTCGGTTCTGATTGACCCTTGGAAGAAGGAGAAGCCCAAGGCAACAGCGTCGGACCCTGATTTTGAAAGTAGCTTTGGTTCGGTTTTGCCCAATTCGGTTTCAGTGTACAACGAAGAAGAAAGATATCTTGCATGCCGAAATATTGGCTTGAAAAAGTACTCTTTGTTAAGAAATTCTTCGACATATCTCCAAGAGGGTTTCAAAGACAGAAATGGAAGATTTGCACAGGTGCGTGATCAACCTAGTTACGTATGTAAGCCAAAGGCAGTTACAGAGAAGTCAGTGAAGGAAACTAAGAAACAGAGGAAGACTGACATTCAACCTGATGAGTTTGCTTGTGGAGATGTTGTTTGGGCTAAGTTGGGAAGAGACTCTGCTGTATGGCCTGCAATGGTAATTGATCCAGTGCAGCAAAGTCTGGTACAATCTGCAAATGCCTGCATCTCTGGAGCCATCGCTATAATGCTCTTTGGTAAACAGGAGAGTGGGAATGAGAGGGTTGGTTAATCTCTGTGTTATTCTTATTTTGCCATTTATACATTTGTTTGTGCCAGCGTTTGTAACAAAGATATTGACTTTGATCAGGAGTATGCATGGGTGAAACAGGAGACTGTTTTTCCTTTCACTGATTTTGTAGACAGGTCAGCGTTCAAATTTAGAGGGGGGCATTTTTGTCATTTGTCTTCAAATCTAAGTTGCATTACAGGTTCCAAGGGCAGACTGAATTGCATACATCTAAACCCAGCGAGCTAAGGGCAGCCATTGAGGAGGCCTTCCTAGCTGAACATGGCTTCTTTGACATGGAGAGTAATGCGATTAGTTCAAGTGGTGAACCTCCTTACTCTACTAGCATCAAGGAGGCAACTAGTTCAAACCATGAACAGGAATGCCAGTCAGATACCAAGGCAAGTTATTGTTTCAGCTTAAGAACATAATACAATTTTGTTTTGACTTACCTGTCCACCATTAAAACAATTCACGTCTTCTAATCACGTGCATTAGCATTTTACTGTGTAAAGCTCGTATGTAGGTTAGCTTGAAAATGACTATATATACTATATTGTAACAGTCTGATTAACTAACAGTTTTCTTGCTACTATATTACATAGTAGACATCATTTACCCAGTATAGAGCTTGCTAAACTTGTTCATATTGTGTTTTAATATTGAATTTTTTCAGTAAACTCCTAATCACTTTACCACACCACCTCTATCAATTGTGGAATGTGGTTATTTGATCGATCTCATGTCATCCACCCATCTTTACTACCGACAGTCACATGTGCTTAGAAACTAGCATAGCTTAAGCACTAGGTTGGTTTTTCCGCTCGCAACCACCATAGAGATTTTATTGAACCTCAAATCATAACCCAGAGATAAATTATCCTGCAAATGTAATATTTTTATTTATTTTCTTTTCAGTTTACACAATCAAGGTTTGGAAAAGGACTTCTGTAAAAACCTTTTTTGTTATTGTGATCCATCAAGTATTTTAATTTTTAAGTTCCTGTTTCTTTTATTTCTTTTTTATTTTTATCATGCAACTTATTAGGAATTGGTTTATTAATAATACGACTATTTTTCTTCCTTGGCAGCCTTCCTAACTTGTGGTTTACAGGGACTGTCAATGGGATTCATGTTCTTCATATCTAAACACTCCTTTATATGCTCTGAGATCAACCACAATATTGGGATTAATAACACACGTTTCTCTCTTTATTACTTGTTATTTTTCTTCTTATTAGTGGATCAGAGTTGTAGTTTATGAGTGATATATGGCACAGTTAAAGGTTTTCATTTTTTTTTTTTGTTTCTATATGCTGTGAATAAATCATTATATACTGTGAATTTAAATATCATATTTTTTTAATCTATCCTTAAGAACTTTTGATTAATTATCCTGTCGACGCAATTTTGTTTCCTCTGAACAGTTATCTACCCCAAAAAGATACTGTGGAGTATGCAAGAAGATTTTGCATCATAAAGTTGGTGGGAGATCGGTAAATTCTATGTCATAGCAGAGAACAGTTTATTTTCATGCTTTGCTGCAAAAAAGTCATTTAAAGTATTTTCATGCCATAACAGAGAACAGTTCTAATTGCACTTTCATCAATCTGAAATTTGTTCTCGTAATCTGGTTTGTTCTTGGAAAACTTATAAGGCATATGGGCTATTGAATTTTTCTTTTTTGCTTGAAGTTCCAAAACACTTAATGATGTTGAATGATGTGAAAATGAGATTCATCAGTCATGTACTTATTTTGTAATTGTTTTACATCTGTAGAACAATTACTTTTGCTCCAGCTGCAAATCAAAGTTTGTGCTATCAGATACAGAGAAGAATTACCTACAAATTAAGTGGGTGCTTTACATTTTAATTCCTACCAAAATATGAACCGTGTTATTTAAATTTTCTCGTTTTGAGTTTAGACACTAATGCTGCCTGTCTTCTGAACAGCTGCAGTCATAACAGTGGGAGAGACACCAAACTAGTGTTTGATAAAGTGACAATTTGCTGTTTTGGCATGGAGGGGATATACTTACCAGATCTAAACATGTAAGCATCTAATCTGATTTATGACAAGACTTGATCAATCTGCTTGACGATTCTGACTTAACTCAAGATTGACCTGCAATGCCAAATACACCCCTAAACACATGTTTCTTTTGGTCACACAAACCTCCGGGTAAATTCAACCCATAAAACAATTGAAATAAATTATAGTCTCTTCTCTTAACTCACTGATATTCAAGTATTCAATTCAACAATCCACTTGATCGTATGGGGGTTGCTTCACAATTATCAGTTTCTAGTCAAGCTTGACCTCTTGGGATTCCAATCATTCTGTTGGACTTCTTGTCAATCTGCCAAGCTCCTGGTCTACTATGATCTCTTGGTCTTTCAATCAACTTCTTCCTGTCGACCTTGAGCTTTTGGACTTCTTGTCTTTATTATTACCTTTTGTCGTACCTGCTATAACTTTAGATGTACTCTTTCTGTAGGTCATTAGAGACTTTTTAGCACAGTGGTTCTCCAACAAAGGAAAAAAAAAAGAAGAAATGCTGTGTCCATTACTAATCTTTACCTGCATGGGTTTACTAACTAATTTATTCTCTCTTTTTTTTTTTTGTATTAGGTAGACCACAACGTTGCTTTGTTTATGCTTGTTCTGTTTGTTATTAATGTGTTGTTGCTTTAGTCATCTCTATTCCATTTATTTTCTTATTTGAATTGATTTCTGGTTATACTGAGTATGCACTCTTATTTGGATCATTCTTGTTATATATTTCCTTCTGCATTTTGGGCAGTGTTTCATGCTGCTGTAGCTATTGCAAAGGGAAGAAGTTTATGCTTTCTGAATGGGAGAGGCATACTGGATCAAAAACTAAAAATTGGAGGTCCAGTGTCAAAGTTAGAAGTACAAATATGGCATTGGGAAAATGGGTTTGTCCTTAACAACTTTCCAGTTGTAATGATAATAATATTGTTCTATAGGACTAAACATTTGTCTGATTGGCTAGATGTGATTTCTTCGATTGCATGATTAACTTATTTTTACTGAGATCCATTGATATAGAACACCCTATAATTTGGTAGTGTTACAAAGACAAACTGTCTGAATGCAACAAGAGCATAAGCAGTTTTAACAAACATTACGAATGTCTTAATTTTCAGTTAGATCGTTATCATTCCAATATAGTTTCCACGAATCACACGAAACGGGCATCTGCAAAAGAAAGGAAACAAAAGCTGCTTACTTTCCTGCAAGGTGCATTGTTTTCCTAGTATTTTTCCTTTACCTTCCCCTGCGACCAGCTGGAATTAAGATGCCTCTTTCAGAAGTTCAACTGAATCCGTAACTGATGGTTCTGGTTTATTTTTCTCAGAAGCATATGATCCAGTATACATGAAATGGACAACTGAACGATGTGCAATCTGCAGATGGGTTGAAGACTGGGATTATAACAAAATAATCATTTGTATTAGGTAAAAATTGATGACATGGCATGATTCTAATGCTAGTTTTAAACTAAGATTTTCTTTATTACTATACGTAAAAGAAAAGAAAACTGCTAAAATTACTAATATCTTGCTAACATTAGATGCCAAATAGCTGTCCACCAAGAATGTTATGGAGTAAGAGGAAAACAAGATTTCACATCTTGGATTTGCCGAGCATGTGAAACACCTGATCAAAAGCGGGATTGCTGCCTTTGCCCTATAAAAGGTATCATCTTTTCGGCTAGTTGATTTCTTTGTGCCCTATAGCATTATAGCAGAGAGCCCCTTAAAACTTTATAATAAATGTCAGTCTATGATGCTAAATATAAACACTCATAAAATTATTATTTGGTATAATAAATTAGGATGAGTTTCCAAAATTAAATGATCATCCTATTGATTGCATATCTCTTTTGTCTAGAATAATGGGAAACTTATTAGGCTTTCTTACCCTAGGTAAACCCCGCTTCTCTATTTATCTTCCTGAATGTAACTTTACATTTCACGCCTTAATAACAGGTAGTGTTTACAAGTAGGTTCCATATTTGCAAAGAGGCCCTTAACACTTCCATTTAAGCTGGTTCAAAGATACTATGAAAACTTAGATTCTTTCAAATATGAGTAGATTTACTAGTTGATTATCAAAGCTGACAAATGGTAGCTAAGAAACAATGAAACAATTTTGTGGCTTGTTCTTCTCTTTGGTAACGTCTATGTTTTGTGCTCTTATGAAACAATCAATTAGAGGCTCGATGCTTACTTGGTTGTTGTAGTACAACATCATTGACCTAATGAGAGCATGCTTGAACTCATTATCAGCTGCTTGATCGAGGTGTTTCGCATGTAGCTATGAATATAACTATATACTCTACCTTTACATGCTCTTAAATCTTTGGTCTGAAAGTGCTTATAAAGATACAACTTCAGTTGTGAGGTGAAATATTGAGTGATCTTATATGCTAGAATTCTAAACTGAAGAATAGTTGAGCTAATTTTCCAAACTAGTCCCATGGAGATGGATTCGGCATATAAAGAGACTTTTTTAGCTTGTATTTTAAGCTAATTTCCTCCTGAGAATGAAGGCCATTATGCAGATCAACAAGTCATGAAGGCGAGCTTGCTATCATGTTGATATTGTGTTGGTCAAAGACAATTGCTAAGGTAAGAAAGAGGTTGAATTAAAGTGATTTGGTCCACAAGTTGAGAGAGCGTTAATGGTGAAGGCCCACTTATAGGACACAATCGACTTTACCGGGGAAAGAGAAACTAGCTCCCAAGTGTCATTAAAGTATCCATCTTTTTTGACCATGGTTTACTGCAGATCAGAAAGAGTCTTTGAAAAAAAGGTAAATCCGTTACCTTAACGACCCCTTAGTGCTGGCCGCAAGGATATGGAGGGGAGGTTCATGCAGGTACACAGGTGAAAGGTGCATGGTGGGGTAAATCCTAGGTCGTCAGTTCTGAGAATCAACCCCTGGTCATTACGCTAGAGATACCATGCACCCACGATCTGTGCTATGCCCTGGGGGCTTAGAAAGAGCCTTTAAGATAATGCAAGGAATTGATTGTGAAACTAAAGAGGACAAAAAGTATTCCGTTAGGCACAAGATAAAATAAATAACAAGAAAACGAGTGAGTACTACACCATTGAGTTCCTTGGTGAAGAGCAGTGGGAAGGTCTAAATGAACGGCAGAATTTAGGATGATGGTAGGCAATACGATGGCTATAAATTCTAAAGGAAACACTGAAGCAAATTTAAGTCTTAGCCTTCATCCATATACATATAAAGGTAGGTCGTCGAGGTGTGGTTCATAGTGATACGAGGCGGAGGAATGAATGACAGAATATGAACAAGGAGTAGCTCCTTTAGTGAAGAGATAAAGAAGAGAGTCAACTTAAAGAAAATTAACATCAGCTGAGAAAAATAGACAGTGTGTTCAATAGAGTAGCAATGTACCCCCTTATTGAGATAACAATAGTTAGGAAAGTACAATTGATGGATTAAGAGATACTTTTCTTGCCTAAATATTTATTGGGAAAAAGCAAAGATCATCCCATATTATTTTCGTGAAAAACATTAATAGTACACCATACTAAGACATATTTAATATCATATCCTATTTATCCATGTAATAATTAATTAAATGAATGGAATAAATTATTCCCTTTCTCCAAACATGTATGAGATTTGAGGATGGTAGAGATGTGATAAAAGTTCACAACATCCACTTGTAAACTTTCAATAGGGATAGAATGAAGGTGCTTCCAAAGAACTGAGGGGGTGCTTGGTTAATTGAAGGGTATGAGAATGAGAATAAGAGTGATAGAAGTGGGGAATGAGAATGGAGGAGTTTTCATTCCCCCCACCCATTTTGCTAAGTAATGACTCATTCCCTTTAGGGGATTGAATCGGTGGGACCCACCACCAATTCCCCAAACCAAGCACCAATTTTTTATTCCTTTCCCATTCCCCACTCCCATACCATCCAACCAAGCACCCCCTGAGTTTTCTAGATGGATATCATGCAGAAATATGAGGGTGATGAGTTTGTTAGAGGAGTCTTGTATGCCCCTAACATCATAAGTGCTCTAGTAGATATCTTTGGAATCAACAACAAAAACTTTGAATTGAACCATGTGTGTGGTCATCTCCGTGTCTGATTGCCGCAATTGGAAGAGATTGTCGATCACATCATAACTTGAGAGATGCACCCACATACTAGTTCCGAGCTGTTTTAAACCTATGCCCAAATCTCCTTGCAGAGAAGAAACAGCAAATACCTCTATAAATAAATGTATATGGGCAAAAAATTTCTATTGAATAATCCACATTCAATATCATTATCATTATACTTACTAATAAAACTTTTGACTATTTCTTAGTCCCTTAAATTAATAGACACTAGCACTAAGATGATGAATGGGAGATTGTCAGCATAGCTTGGTATAACAAAGAACTAAAAAGCCTTGTGTCACTTGGTCAAACATGGTTATTGGTATGTCAAAAATGTATCAGATAGATAGATTGAGATATGAAAACCCTCTTGAGGATGGGATTAATGGACTGCCAATTAGGGGCAAAAAACTGAACATTAATCCACGCCTAACAGCCTAGTTGGTCCATAAACCAAACTCAAACTGCTATGATCCATACAACATAGTTCTGCCTTGTAGTAAGTGCCATGGAGCTTGAAAGGGCTAGAGACTCAATAGTAGGAGAAAAATTGGAAGTTGATGAGTCCAACATTTAAATTGAGGGAATCTCTTAAGGATTTATCAAGTATAAGGGTGCCTCTTGGCACTGGAAGAAAGATGACTATTTAATTTCTGAAATTTGGGCATCAACAAAAAATAAGGAACACTGTGGAAAGGGAGCAGCAGGTTCCTTGCTCCTACTTGGCAGCTTGCGACTTGTAAGTACCCACGGAAAAGGAGGGCGATGTTGCCACTTATAGGTTAGAAGGAGGGCAAAACAACTAGTCGGGACGGTGCAAAGGCTCGTGAGTCTTGTAGTCACGATGCTCACGGAGGTGACACTGGATGCTAGTAAAAATTTCGCATGGAAAATTGCCTCATGTGGAAGGCAGCATGTGCGCATGGGAGATGTTGACCAAAATCATGTGGTCACACATTGTTACAGGTGATGTTTGTGGTTGTGGCTGAGCATCACAGTCGGGTGTCCTCATGTCACGAAGGGAAGTTGATCAATGCAGGAAGCGACCTTTGAGTCAAGACAATAGATGGACAACGCAATGTGTCTTTAGTACCATTTGAGATTAATGAGAAAGTATTTTGAATTCCATATTCTAGGCATCCCTATTTATATCCTTATTTTAAATTTAGACTTCACATCTTATATTAGGTAATATTTACAATTAGGCGCCTATTTTACAAAGAGGTACTAACAAAGTATTGTGTAGCATAAAAGATATATGTTGTTGTTTTCTTATCGAATTTAGATTAGTTTTAACCTTAACTTGTTGGTTCTCTGCTTGACATATTGCCTCCATATGGATTATAAACAGTCTGGTTTCAAAATTTCCCCTCATTGGTGTGTTTAGGGGGTGCTCTCAAGCCAACAGATGATGATTTGTTATGGGTCCATGTTACTTGTGCTTGGTTTCAGCCTCAAGTCTCTTTTGCAAGTGATGAAACAATGGAACCAGCTGTCGGCATACTGAATATACCACCAGAGTTGTTTGTTAAGGTTATGATATTATTATGAAAAGACAAATATTTGATTCAATTATTTCCTCGACCGCTTTATAATTAAAATTGATTTCTGAACTTATTTTGACATGAAATTTCTTCCAGGTTTGTGTTATATGTCGTCAAATGCATGGTTCTTGCACACAGTGCTATAAGTGTACCACCTTTTATCATGCTATGTGTGCATCAAGAGCAGGCTACCGCATGGAGGTAGAATGAAATGACGATTGTACATTTTGTGTATTAAAAATTTAACTATAATGTCTTTGGATACAAAATGAAACATTTGACAGTCAAACATATTTATGCACAATGCTATATACAACATCTGTCAATCAGATCTTTGCTTAAATTGGTACTTCAAGAAATCAACTCTTTCTATTTTGATCTATCACCTCATGAGAAAGGGTACCCTTTGGTACTTGCACCTTTGACATGGTTTCTATTTCTTGCATACCAGGTGAAGTTTTCTCCTTAAACAAAAAAGATGCCAAGTCTTCATACACCGACTATATATTCTTGTGTGGTGTCTGAAGTCTGGAAGCATGCCTATTTGTAAAAATGGTTGATTAAGTGCAGATTGTATATATAACATTGTTTCTGAAAGAAGAACCTATTCCAGAAGATGCTTCCGAACATAAATTGTACTTTCTAGCTAAAATAACAATCTTCTGTCTGTCTTTTTGGATATTAGTATCATCCAAGTACTTAAATCATTCTTGGATAGAGTTCAGTGAGTTTACTTTTGTTGCACTTCATTGTAGGAACAACAAATATTAAAATGTTGCTTTCTTGATACAAAATATAGAACATGTAAACTATGCTGTGATGGTATGGACATAGTCAAAAGTGTAATATATTCTACGATTAGAAGAATTGAACCAATTAGGGTGGAAGGTACAAGAGGTGGAGGAAGATCTAAGATAATATTTGTTGATAAAAAATAATTAAATTAATTTGAAATTACTAACTATAATATAGGGATAAAATTCATGAAGACATCAACTAATAATAATTGATTTTTCTTGCATGAAGGTAAATAAGTAACAGCGGAATTATCACAAGCAAGAATCTTATTACATGATTATCTCTTCTCATTTCCCACTTCATTGTCTTTTATGCCATTATTCCATATCTGAAGCTTCATCAGTATTTCTTGTGTGAAGGAAATCTTTGTCAATATAAGTCATAGACAAATTTTCTCAAACAAGAGTCTTCTGATTGCACAGATTTATCTCTTCTAATTTTGCACTTTGTCATATTTTTTGCTATTATCCCAAGTTATGAACACAGATATGGGTTATTTAATCTGGTATTATCCTCAAAACAGTTATGGGCCTAGTAATGCTTTAATAGATTTATATGTTTTGTGCTATTGATATAGCTATTGTCTACTACTATTCCTTTCTGATAAACGAAAATGTTGCTTTGTTGATTTAGGTTTATCCCTGAAAGAAAGTAAACTTCTTTCATATAGAAAGGATATAATGGGAACCAACAATCCTTGCAATATTTAAGGAGGGGGCAATGGTCTCAATGCTTAGTCATATTTATTTTAAGAGTGGATTTTCATATATATGGAGGTACAATTCGCCATATGTTGTCAATACACACTAAAGTAAGATAGGTTTGCATTCCCATTGAAAAAAACAGAGAGATCAGTCCGAGATAAATGCCATTTTTAGCGTTCTTGATGAATTTCACAAGAGAAGTATCATGCGAAGCATCACTCTGGTGTATGGTTGTATGAGCTGTCTTTCCATCTTTTGGAACTCAAAAAAAGGGCTTGTTACTATATTTTCTGTATTGTATTTTTCTTTGTTCTCTGGAATTAGATGAAACCTTATGCCTGCACATTGAGTAGCTCATTATTTACCTTTTGTTCTCAATTATTTAGCAAAAAGCAATTATAGAATCATTTTCTGTCTTATTTTCTGAACACTGTGGTTGAAGAAAATCTGTACAAAAAATAACAGATCTCTGAAATGAGATCTTCATTCTTCGAGTACCTGCTGATGTTTCCTCATCTAAACCATTTATCCTTGTCAACCTTCTGTTTGATATGCAATTGAATTCTTATATCTGCTGTACCAACACAAAATATATTTTTGATTAATAATCTCCATTTGTGAATTACAGTTGCGCTGCTTGGAAAAAAATGGGAAGCAGACAACAAAGAAAATTTCTTACTGTGCTCATCATCGGTAAACTTTTTTTTTACTTTTTCAACTGTTAATCTTTATCTAAACTGAATGTGCTGTTCTGAAGTATCACGTATGTTAGTCAATGAAATTACATACACAGCAATTTTACTTGTAATTATATATAGCCACTCTTTTTTTCTGTTTCACCATAACTATCTTAATTTCAAGCACTCCTCTGCTCTTATAACATTTTTCTTATGTTTTGACAGTGTTCCAAATCCAGATAATTGTTTGGTTATTCATACTCCTCAAGGAGTCTTTTCTTCCAAAAAGATGAATCACCATAACGAAAAGCAGACTGGTTCAAGACTGATTAGAAAAGGCCATCTTCATAATTCAAGCATCCCTATTCAAAATGCTGAAACACCATCTGTTGCGAGGTGTCTTGCATATGGAAGGATTGAATATGAGGTTTTTCACAGTGGAACCTTGTTATTTTTGTTTTCAAGACACAGTTTATTACTTGCAGTTTTTCAACTTTTTATCACATAATTCAAAATAGCCCATGTCACATGAGTATAATTCTTTTTTTTTTTATTATTTAGTTGTGATAAATGAATTTTAGAAAGAGTACATAAGGAATATCTATGTAACAATAGACATGTGTTTTCACTTGAAAACAATGTACCACTCGTCAAGGGGTTAACAATATTATCAAATAATATAGACCACTAAGGATAAGGGGTCCTGTATTTGGCTACTATTATAGTCTCTATATAATGTTTAAGATGAATCAATAAAGTCAAAGGTATTCCTGTAAAGACAAAGATAGAGGGAGAGACATTTTAAGTTCATCTATTGGAAATTTGAACCAATAATACATTAGTTGTTTTAAAATGTTTGCTAAGTATATTTGATATTATCATTTCATTTTACATCTTCTACGGGTTAAACTCCCATTAACTCTCATTCTATATCATGTGTTCGATCCTTCAACTACTTGTTGGTATGCGGGCATTACTCTAGCAAATAACTGCAGCATATGCTCTTGGTTGATGCATAACCAGCCCCTATTTAAGTTTGTTTTTACATTTTCTTCTTTTCAGAGGAAACATGAAGATGCCATTCCACACCGTGTAAGAGGACCGTCTCATCATTCTTTAGACATGGTTCACAGTTTAAATTCACCTAGGGTAATGGTCCTTTTTTCTCCTTGTGTGTTACATCTTTATAACCTTCATGATCAAGCAGTGCTTTATTGAACTGAGATATGTGCGGCATCTCATGTTTTGTCTATCCAGAAAGAGAAGGATCCAGAGTTGTTTTCTTCATTCAGGAAACGTCTGTACCACTTGCAGGTAACACTGGCAGTGAACCAGCCTACGTTTGTATACATGATAATATTATAGCAAGTTAGCAACTGATCTGTTTTTTTATTGTGCTTATGTTTATAGTCAACAGAATATAGTAGAGTTTGTTTTGGCAGATCCGGGATACATGGATGGGGCTTATTTGCTTGTCGGAACATTCAAGAAGGAGAGATGGTATGCTCAGACAATCTTTGTCATTCAATTATCTGAAGAACTAGTTCTTTTTATAACAATTAATGAGATTTCTTATAATTACATTTGGGTACGTTCTGAATCGACTAATTTGCAATCGCTTCATGCTATGTTGCCCTTTGTGTGGAAATGAAATCCATGGTTGTAATCATGGAATGAAATACCGTGCCGTGCTGCACGACACGCACGGTATTTACCGTTCCGTCGCCGGGCCGAAATCGTCACCGGTGCGGCATGGTTTTGTCGCGAAATTACGCGATCGCGTGTGGCAAATTCCTTCTGTCGCGCAATCATTGATCGCGCGACGAGATCGCGCGACAGAAGGAACTGTCGCGAGATCGATTGATCGCGACGGAAGGAGTGCTGGAAGGCGTCGCGGGCACATCCCGTGGTGCTGGAAGGCGTCGTGGTCACCACGCCGACGCCGGAAGCTTCCGCGACGCCTTCCGGTGCCGGCAGAAACCTCTGGCGACGCCTTCTGGCGCTGGCGAAACTTCCCCAACACGACGCCGAAGCCTA